>APFE031352602.1:9598-51536 GCA_000404065.3 Pinus taeda
CATCCATCTTAGCTTCTACATCTTTATTTAAACCATCCATCTTAGATTCTGTTCCTTTTTGTGTAAGGGACAATTGTTTCACTTGGTCTTGTAATTTTGATATATCATGTTGCATTTCTTCCTCTTCTTCATGAGTCATGTTAGAGCTTTCAGGTTCCTTACTAGGTGTTTGGATTTTCTTTCCTTGGGGCATCAGTTACCAATAATAATGCTCTACTATGCCCTTTGAATTCCTTCAAAATAAATTTTCAAACCAAGTTTAAGCAAAAATTTAAGAAAATCTACACACATTTTTTCACTTTGTAGGAGCTCGATATTGCCTCTGCTGTATCAGTGTATTTTCCGATCATCTAGTTCTGAATTTGTGACCTATAATAGCCCTCTGTGTCCTCTTTCCAATACCACAAGTCTGACCCAAATTGGATTCTCCAAGGAAGAGGTATGCGAAATCTCCCACAATGACTTGATTATAGACTAGTTCAGTAGAGCGAACTTGTATGACGTGCCACGAGTCACTGTTTCAACCTTTGGATCTACAAAATGCATACAAGAAACTAAAGTCCGTCCTCTTTCTTTACCTTCTTACGAAATTTCAATCTGATCCCCAGAGAGAAAGTTATGACGATTTTCCCTGGGTCACCTGTTTGGAATGTAATTCATGTGTTTGCAAAAAGACCAACTTCCTCAGATCATATCTCCGCAAATATAGTGCAAAAATCTCTGAAATTCGGACCCAAGAGTCAAAGCGATTTCTTCTCAAATGGGTTTTTCTTGCGACTTCTGAAACATCACAGAAAAAAAGTTATAGCGAAAATTCCATGATGACCTGTTTGGAGCAGCGAAACCCTAGAATCCAAACTCTGATACCAAATGTTATGAAACCAGCTCAAGGAAAGATAGAAAAGAGAGATCAACGCCTTAGAATTCAGCCTCTTCGAGGGGGAAACCTACTTTACATTACATAAATGAACAATTCTTGGGTGATTCAAATGACAAAACCTCCTTTCTATATATAGGAGTCTAAGGAGTCACAATATAATCTAGCCGACCTAACAATAATAATATAAAGCCACAAAAATAATAGTAGAGGGATTCTATGGGGCACATTAATAACAATATGGGGCCAATAGGGGTACAACAATATTAATAAGGGGTATAACTACAATAGTAATGGGGTAATCACTAGTATTATAGGGACCCAACACTTGAGAAACAAGATTATAAAAAAAAAATCGGTGATAATCACATAAGAATTCATTTTCTGATGTGTTTCAAACCATCCAGTGTGGTTCATCATCATGGCAAGATAGAGAATCATAGCTTGGCAATATATTAAATAGCAAGAGATTGATGTCGAGAAAATTATAACGGCTAGTTCTAATAGCTAGGAAAAGATGATTTAATAAATGAAATGATAATAATAAAAATAAAAATAAAACAGCGAAAATAAAAGATGATCAAAATAAAATCAGGTCAATAATGAATAAATTAATGAGTACCAAAATCCTCGAGTATAATCAAATGAGAGGAGTTAATAATATAATTCGATGATACCTATAAATAGAGAAAGAAATTAATAAAAAAAAAATTATAATGGAAAACCCAAAATACAATATTGCTTATTTTATTTATTTTTTTCAATGTTTCATTTTTTAAGTTAATTATTTTTTTATTTATAATTTTATTCATCTTTTAATTATTTTATATATAAAATTTGAGTTCTAATACCCTTAATTGTTTTTGTTAAGCTTGGCAGTCCTTCATTTTCTATTTATAAACAACAAATTTACGCCACTTATGTGAGATAGGTGGCCTCAACTTGCCTAGTGGGAAACCAAGTCTGTTGGCCACCTATCCTCATCATACACCATCCAAAAACAGTAAAGTATCGGCATTTTTAACCAAGCTAGATAAGTTTCAGTTTCATGGTAGGACTCTATATGTCTATCTATCATAAGCATGCATATTTTTAAAGTAAATGCTACCCGTAAAAACAAAAAGAGCTCCCAGATAAACTGGCTATTCTTGTTTCTCTTTTGAACCTGACTCGGCCGAAGTTGGGTCCTTGGCAGAATCACCAGGGTCTCAACTAGCTCAATGATGCAAGGGATATACCTTTGAATTCTGTCTAGGTGGATGTCATGCTTGTGAAGCTGAAATTGAATTTGTTGCAAATATTTTTTGTAGTTAGGCATATCTTGGATGGTCAGCACCATCCCCACTAATATTTGCTCCATCGCCTTCCCCATTAGTCTCTTCATAAACTAATATAGATAATAAACTCAGTTATTTTGCCTCTAGTATTCCCGAGATCCGAGATTACAGCCCTCTAGTTCTCAATCTCCTCTTCGGTCTCGCCTTCATGTTTGATTTCTCCCTCTCTTTCTTCCAACAGTTTACAGATACCAGCGTTTGTTCCCTCCCTATAAGTTGCCACAATTTCGTTGATGAGGTGTTCTACCAGTTTTCTTTCTCTTATCGTTTTCGAGGTGCTCGGGCCATTTTCTTGTGCATGCTCCCTCCCACGTCTTCCACGCCCTCTTCCTCTTGTCGGTTGGGCCATCTCTGCTTTGTCCACACCCTGTTCAAAGTCATGATGAATTATCCTTAGGCTGTGAATTTCAATAGCACCTTTAACCTTGTTCATTTTCCTATCCCTAATGCTTTCAGAGGCAGGCACAGGTTGTGTGACAGCCCGTTTTGGGAACGAGGTCGGTCGCCTTGCCCTATCTTGCAATTCTCTGCTCCCTTCCCGCTGCCACTCATGCAAAATTCAGACCCATCCCACTCACGGCCAAGCAAGAGTGCCCATGCACAGGTGAACCTTCCCATTCCCCTCTGCCTAGTCTAGGGTCCCCCAACATGGTTAAGCCTTCCCATTCCCCACTGCCTAGTTAAGTTGCACCACTCATCGGCTTTCCTTTGTGCCTACCCTTCCCCATTGTGTTGCTTCTTCCACTCCACCCAACCGGTCATGTGAATTCTCTCTGCTACTCTCAAGGGAGGCTTCCCAATCGCTGACTAGGTAAACACTCAAGACTCTCCAAGCAAGAACACTAAACTAGACAGCAACCAACCCAATATTGTGGTATTCTCCCCGGCTAGCCCCCCTAGTTCCCTTCCCCAGGCTTCTCTTGAGCCCTCCATCCATAAACAACAGAGTTGTCATAGCAAGAGGGTTACAGGACCAAGAAACATACCTGAATTCGCTCCACTGATGTCGTCAACGATACCTCTGCCTCCTTGCTCTAGTGCTCCAGCTCCCACCAACGTTCTCAACAATGCATTTAACACTCACCTTCATTGCCTTAACTCCACAATTTGTCATGTCATAACCTCTCTCCTATCCTCCCTTACCTGCAGCACCTCCCACCTTGTCCTTTCCATGCTCGCCACCTTTCCTAGCACCTTTGCATGTATGCATGCAAGAGGCCGCCGCACCCATCACCATGAACATGTAGGGGGCGATGGAGTGTACCCTGACATTAATCTTCATAACTGTCATGATTGCCCGTCGTCCTTTCCAACCTCCAACACACACCCCGATCGGGGTTTAATACCCTTATTTTAAATATGATCCCATTTATTTATTATTATTATTATTTATTTTATTCATTTAATTTTTTTATTTTTTTATTTTTTTTTAAGTTCACTTGGCCCGAATATTTCATTTTTGTGTTTCTATTATAATTTTAATTTTTTTAAATAATTTCTTTCTCTATTAATAATATTCATAATTAACAATTTATTAACCTCTATCATTTGATTATATTAAGGACTCTTGCTATCACTAATATAACTCACAAATGACCTTGATTTAATTTGACCACTTTAATTGATGTTTTTTTTTAATTTATTATTATTATTATTATCATTTAATTTATTAAATCAGGTGTCTTTTCCAAGTCGTTAGAACTAGTCATTACTTTCTAGTCGTTATAAGTTTCATTGTATTAATCTCTTGTTATTTAATCTAATGCCAAGATCTAATTCTCCATCTTGCTCTGATGATGATCCACACTGGATGGTTCAAAACGCGTCAGCAAATGAATTCTGATGTGATTATCATTGAAAACATTATTTAATCAATGTTATGGATCACATAAGCCTAAATTTAGATAAAAACAAGTTATTTCTATGATATGTAAGATATTAGGAGTGTCCATCCATGAGAAAATGCCCTAATATATGCAAGTCCACCAAATTAAACTTACTCAAGCATTCTTTTATCCTGCTTTCATAAATTAGTAGATGTCTTGGAAATTAAGCTTATTATTAGGTTTTGTAAAAGATTAGGGATGTCCATCCATGAGAAAAGGTCCTAATGCACACAATTCCACCAAACTAAACTTAATAAAGCATCCTTTACTTTTCAAGCAGTGTGTCATTACTTAAGAGTTCTTTTATTTTCAATAAGTGTGAGTAGTTTATTTTAGTTGATTGAGTTATTAGATTAACTTTGTTTCATGCTTTCTTGATTTTGTTAATTTAGAATTCTAGATTTTAGAATTTCCTAGTTAACTAAGCAACTTGTATCTAAGACAACTAATCATTTTCCATTTATTAAAGTGAAAACAAGTTTAATTCTAATTTTCTACAAAAAGTCATGTGTTTCTAAGTTTATGAACACTTGGATTAATTAAATTATCATGCCCTAATCTACGCCCATAAAATAGCCTAACATTTTTGGCATTGTTGTAGAGGAAGCATATATTGAGAACTAGAAGACATTCCTAAATTTTGTATTCAATTTTTCAAAATATAAACAGTTAGGACCTCGAGGAGTGAAGGCATTAAGAACATACACATTCATGTTACTAGAGCAATCACAAATACTAATCATGTTTATATATGTAATTTTGGATTAGATCTTAGTTTTTATTTATGTTTATTTATGCATTCTTACACTAGACCTAGAGATTAGTAAGGGGAGATTTACATACAATCTACAAAAATCAAAAAAAAGTGATCTAAGACCTAAGTTTACCCAAAAAAAAATCTTAAAAGCAATCTAGGATGATTATATAGATATCCTTAATATTATATATATTTTGTAAGTTTAATTGTACTCTTCTGATAGTAAGTTTAATGGCATTGTAAACGAGTGCATTTTTAGTTGATGTTGACACCCTTCACTTATTGAGATTTAATAGTTGAGGAAATGGCTCAAATTGATGAGTTATTATAGTTATTGATTACTCTAATACTCTCTATTGTTGATGATATAGTCATATTTGACAAAGAAACTCTTACTAATGCTCAAATATGTTTACAATATACACATTACAAAATCAAGTTTCTCTGGCTCAAATCAAAACTTCAATGAGATGAGCTACAACAAAGGAATCAACTTTCTAACTTAATCTTTATTGAGAGGAATTCGTTGTTTGAATTTGAGAAAGATTCAGCAACCAACATACAACACCGCTTATAAAGCATATTTAAATGAAGATGCAAATGTTCGTCTTGCACTTCCCAAGCCCATCATTAGACCTTGGGAAGAATTCATCAAAAATAGGCATAAAATCGATCTCGGATATTAAAAGGAAGTGATATTTCTCATTCCAAAATATTTTGAAACAACTCAATTTTAGATTGTCGGGTTTCTTCAAAACTCATCTTCACCTATTCCAGTTCCACATTAGTGTAGGTTTTAACCCCGTACAGAAATTACCTGCATACAAATTCTAAATCACAAGAAAATAAAAAATGCGAGAGCATAACCCATAAAACAAACATATTACAGAGAGATTTCCACCACTGGATCTCAAATCCGAGACTACCGAGCTTGATTTTTCATTATTTTCCTTCTCAATGTTACAATAATATTTATACAATGCCAAAGCAATCCAATACCATGGAACGAAAACCATCGAATCCAAAACTATGGACCGAAAAAACCATAAGGTAGGTTCGCCAACCTAATATAAGGTCCAAAAAAAAATTTCTCGGGCACTCGCCCGAACCCCGTAGAGGGGGCAACCCCGCCCCCTCAAACCCCCCGGATAGGGGGGTGCCGCCCCCTTAACAATATGTGACCCCCGCGCGCAGCAATCGGCGCGGCGAAGTGGGGGCTCCGCCCCCCCTCTAACCCCCCGGTTCACTACGTAGGTTAGTCGTGGAAAGAATATAACACAACCCAACAATTAGATTCTCAAATGCCAACATTGTCATTGAGTTGGCCACATGAAAGGTCAGTGTTTTGATCTCCACCCTTGTAAGCATTGTGAAAAACATACTCACCATTCTGACAGATGTTATAGTCACATGAATCCTACAAGAGCAAAGATTCATCTTGGATGGATCGCTTGTTGGAAATGGTCTTCAATAGCCAAGAAGATATATTGGTCATACCATAGAATTCATTCTTAAGTATTGACACATCTTGTAGTGGAGATATTTTCATCTTCTCACCTTGTATCTAATCGAGGGGGATTGATAGTTAACTACTAGTTTCGAAGTCATATCAAGTGGGCCTAAACCATAGCCAAATCCTAGCGCTAGAGTTAGCCAAAGCCAGAGTCAAAGTAGTAGCTCTAAATAGACTCATGTTCCATGAGCACGATTTGGTTTGCGGTCATCCCAAAACCGCCAATTGGTTTGTGGTCCTCTGTAAACCACCACTTAGTAGAATACTTAATACTCTTGTTGGACAATAGTTTGTGGCCATGTTCAAACCACCATTTCATCAGTTCGTGTTCATCTTTAAACCATAATCATAGAGCACTTCCATTTCACATAATACATCATCTTCTAGCCAAATTTGGAATTGTTCCATGAACTATTTTTCTCCAAGTTCCAAAGTTTGTCGTCGACCTTAAACCACCACCAATAGAATACTTCAACTTCTGCTATATTTTTGGTTTATGGTCTTCCTTAAATGACTGCTAGTAGAATATTTTGGCTTCTGCTACCCTCTTTGGTTTGTGGCCTTCCTTAAGCCACCAAATTCAAAAAACACATCCATTTATTGGTTGATATTGACCTCCATATTTCAACTCTCTTATGGGACTCACATACACCCCTACAAATTAAAGGGGGGCGGGGGGAGTGTTGGAAACATAATCCCTAAGGGATTATGTAAATTGTAATATTCACTTGTGTGGAAGGTGAAAAGCCACAAGTGAAGTTGAAGAGTCATGAGAAGTCCAAGAGACCTCTTGGAATATAAAATCAAGGGTCATTAAAATTGTATTTATATGTGAATCATTTAATAATATTTGCATCTCATGTCTTATCAAATATATTCTTCCATGAGTTTAACATTTTATATTCATCTTTCTTGTTTTGTCAAGCACGCATTAGTAGAAAGAATCGAAAGCCTATAACTCTATTAATTTAGGGTTTCAAGTCTTGACCCTAGCCCTCATCACATGATTTGTAGTGGTCATGACTGGGGGCTAGAAAATAAAGGGGTTAAATGGAAAAAGTGTGGCAAGGTGCGGATGTTCTAGTTATATTAATTATTTGAGTAATTGGACATCCAATTTTTTGTGTGTTAAGCACTAGTGAACATCTAAAAACATTATTTATGTGTGTGTGAGAGAGAGCAGGATAGTTTGAGCATTCCAAATATCTTAATATTGAGATATTTGGGCATCCATAACTTTATTTAATCGTCACACAAGGAAAACCCTAAATAGCGGAAGGCTCAAATGGGAAAAACATTGGAATAGTGAAACCTTGCCTGTGATAAACCTAACAACAGAGCATATTGGATCCAAAAAATTCTTAAATTCTTGTGATGAGCCAAAAAACAAAAACCCAAATATGTCTGTCAATGAGGCAAACCATGTGGTGGACACATAGGCTTCACATAAGTAATCCCAAACCTTAAGGTGAGTAGGTTCTAATGTGGCATGCTAATGTGACATGATGATGTGGTAGCATGATGTGTCATGCTGACGTGAAAAGGAGGAAAAATCAGGATGACATAGCATAAAGGTTTTATGAAGTTGACGTGGTGACTGTTGCCCATCATGGTGGATTACATGGAGTCTAGAAATCCATAGATCTGGAATTTGTAAAAGTGGCCTCTTGGGATTTTCCAAATGTTGAATGGTCTATATATTTAGAAATCCAAATTTTATCCCACCTTGACATTTCATTGATCACGTGTCATAGTGCTCAAGTGGAGGCCAGGTGGAAGTTGCCATGGATGTATGGATAGCATATGTTTTGGACTTAATTTAGAAATTTGGCTTTTTAGTTTGGTGAGACTTTGGTTTTTTTCTAATAGTGTATGGTCTAAATATTTGGGGATTTAGATATCTAAAGTTTACCCATTGATCGTAGTAGGAATCTAAAAATACATAATTTCTTTTTTGTGGCATTTTTAGAAACATATGGATCTGAATCTAGATTCTTCACAGATTGACTAAGTAATTATGACTAGATCTGGAATTTGAAAGAACTTAGAATGACAACATTGGGGGATAATTGAAAATCTAGATCTAGATATGACTTGGTGAGCCAATGTGACCAGCTCATCAAGGGGGTACAAAGTGATAGTGACAAGTGTGTAGGACTACCGTATGTAAGCCATATGTCAATTGTACAAACATTGACATGGCACAAAATGACAAATCTTCTAAGGGCCATTAATTTGTGTCCAAAGCTCAGAATATAATGAAATTTATATTTTTGGAAATATCTCAATGAGAAAAAGGTGATAATGACCTCAAAATGGTGGTTTGAGACAGTTAAAGGAGGAGTAAATTTGAGTTACATATAATTATCGTTAAGAAAGTTTAAAGGGTTGAGTTTGTAACAAAAAATTGAGACCTCAGTAAAGAAAAATATGAATCAAGTATTCTATATCATCATCATCTCCCATTGTCTAAATTTTATTTGGATATGTATAATGTGTGTGTGTGTGTGTGTGTGTGTGTGTGTGTGGCACCTTTTTATCAAAATATAAAAGCAATAATCTCATGAAAAGACAATTGGGACTATAGGTTTCATACCTTTCATTAGGGAATTTGAGCTTGGAGTTGAGGGATAAAAAGGAGATGAAAATAGAGTGTACATCATCCACAAGGGCTTTTTACCTCTACACTAGCTTGGCATGAACTATTGCACTTATATTCATCCTTCCCCGACATTGCTAAAGGATTCACCAATTTCTTTCCCTCTGGTATTGATTTAGGTTTGATCATCATACTATTTGTCATATATCTCAATACTTTTGAGGTGAGAAAATAGGAGGAATTAGCTTGTAGGGCCCATTTTAGCAGCAGATCCCAATTTGGAAAATTGGGGTTAGGAACCTTTTGGAGACATTTTGAGGCACCAAATGGCATATTTTTGGCGTCAAAAAATTGTCAACATATATCCATTCTTGTGATATCATTCTACACTTCAATATATTTCCAATGGTCCAAAGGACACCTTAATCAGAGCTCATGTGTGGAAGTTATGCCTCTCACAAGTTGACCTGCCTAGTTTACCACCATGGTACAAGTGGATGTCATGTTAGCCCTCGTTACTCACTCATGTGGAGCTAAACATGAGGACTTTCAAGAATACCCTAGAAGGTCCAAAATCTTATCACATTTAAGATTGAGGAATTCAAACCCATAATTGTTGGGTATGTGTTATATCTTTGCACAACTAGCTCCAAACACGATAGAATGCATTAGGCGCGGTGGGGGGCGGGGGGTCAAAGGGGGGGGGCGATAAAACCCATGCACAAAATTCTAGGTAGCACCCCCAAAAAAGGGCAATTTTTCCCATGGTTTTATGCATGGTAGTTTTTCCCATGGTTTTGTAGATCCATTCAAAGGAAGTACAACTATATTTTAATCCAGGGTTAATGGATTGGGGATTTATGAATGCTTCGGAATGTATATAATGTACTATAACATTGAAAGGAATATAATGAAAAATGAATCTAGTTTTCCTAGTTTTGGGTTCTAGGAGAAAAACATTTGTGTATATTTTTTGTGATTGCCATTGTATCTTTTATGTTTTTCTAAGAAATCGTTTTCAGGTATTATCTATATAGGGTTAAAACCTACACTAACCTTAGATGGATATTGGGTTATGTTAAATATCAGGTTGCTAATAAAGAAAGGGGTTCCGTTCTTTTGCATTGTACATGTTCCAAAGCTGAGAAAAACATATGGGAGTTGTATTTTCATAGCATAATAGAGGAGGAGGATTCTATAAGTCGCACATGCCACAATGTCAAAGGTAACTCCATAGGAGTGCCCATCCCTTTGTATATGCATTTTTATAACTGAAGCAAGAGAGAAGAGGATAGGCATCACCTTCTAACTGAGTCTTCTGTGGTATTGGATATCCCATGATAAATATTGTAATTCTTTGTGTAGATGGTGTTTTCATTTCCTATTCCTTTCATTTCTTATTTTAGTTATTCATAGTTTTGAACAAATCTAGTACTAATATAATCTAGAATATAAGCATATAAATCTACATAATCTAATATTTCATAACATTATAAGATATGTTGTGACATACTCTTTCACTAGAATATCCATGACAATTTACAAATCAAATATTTTAATCCATATTTCTAGTTCCATAATAGTACAATTCACTCTTGGATGCCCCACATTATGACAAAAAACACATTGGAAGAGAATTTTCCAATAGTTAAGTTTTTATAATATTTTCCGGACCATCCAAGTCAATATTTTACTATCCAAATTGTATGTAATGATGAAATCCCTAATCCACAAGGTAATTTCGAGGTACAACCTTTAAGATTCAAGGTCAAGGTGAATCAAATGGAAATGAGGCCAAGAAGAAACCCTCCAAGGAGTTGGCTTATTTTTCAATAATTACGGTTTGAAATTAGCACCACAAGGCTAAATCATTAGTCACTAAATTAAGATCAACAATGAAGTCAAGGTCTACAATAAGGGGCTTAAATGGAAGATAAACTTCACTATCCAAAATCAACTATAGCTTGATGAAATCACTTAATACTTCAGCCAACGAACCATAAGGAAGAAGGAATCATAGTATAAAATAGTCACCAAACCAATAAAGGAAGAATGAGGACAAACCATAAACTTCTTGCTTCTAAGTGATAAATTTATCCTTCAATGGATCGATCTTGAAAGGTTTGTAGAAGACTTGAACATTCCACCATTAATCTTCTTGTACCAAATTGAAACCAAGTAGGAAAAGCTTCAAGATTTTACAATATTCATCCACACAGAAAGAACCCTTTACACCATCAGTGCTCCAAGAAAGATATGTCAGTTAAGCTCTAACGAAGAAGAGTGAGCTTTGAAGTATCAAACCATGAGTATAAATGAGAAATGGTTCCTATGTTTATAGAGTGAAAAATCCTTTTACAATACATTAATAATATCTCACATGATTTCTTTCTAGCCTAAGAAAAACAAATTATAACTAATTAATCTAACACAACAATAAAATAAAAGTGGTTAAGCCACATATACAATAAACAAGGTGAAGTAATCCCACAAGGTGAGGTCATCCCCTCCAAGGAAAGGTGAATGATGCCCCAAGATTCCATGTGTAGCCTCCAGAGTCTCCAAGAAACATGTATATTCTCAATCTCCTCTTCAAAAGGTGTAAATCAACCCCATAAAGAATTCTCCAAAGTGGGCACATGAATTTTCAAGGTGGAAACATCCTCCAAGTTATGCATAATACCTTCCAAAGGGGGGAAACTTCGTGTTGGAGTCAACATACCATTGAAGAAGTGTGATCCAAGACTCAAAATATAATGAAGTGGCATCCCATGCAAGAAAAATGCCAATGTGCAACATCATAATGTGGAATTACATTATAGAATATGTGGATAATTTCCCAAGATGTAAACAACTCATCAAATAGGCTTAGTGGCCCTCAAAATATGCAACCAAAGCATGGCCAAGCCTTTTCATCAATCAAATATCCTCTACAAGGAAAGGAAACTCCCCTTCACATCAAATAATGTCATAAAACACCCCATGATTGCCATGATGTCCACACATGTGGGTCAAACCTAAAAAAGTGAAAATAATCTCCAAACGTGATGAAAATCGAAAGTGCTCAAGGATCTTCCATTTGGCATTTGATGAGCCTATCCATGCATGTACAAATAGCCAAAATTCTCCAAAAGGTGTAACCAATGCCGTAGAATGTGTGTAATGTCTCAAAAAGTGTGAATTACCTTGAAAAATGTGAGAATAACCAAAAATGCCATCAAAAACCCTAACTCAATGCATACCCATGTTATCAAAGCTCAAAATCAAAAACCTATTGAAGAATTTTACTAGGGGTAAACATTTCGAAGTGAGGGATATATGCTAACTCCTACTTGAGGACACGTACTCTTCCAAAGTGCATGAGAACATCATAATCTCATCAGGTACACATCAACAAAGCAAAAACACCATTTTTTTCATCGTAGTAACTATTTGTGTTATTCAACAACCCCCCATTTTTTAATATAATAGCTAATATTATATTACTAAGTAGGGACCCCTGATAAAATCCTTCAAAAAATAAATTTAGCATTTAGACACTTTCTTTTAATTTTTTCAAGAATAAAGCAAGATATCAAGTCAAAACCCTTTGAAAACTAGCAATTCTCGTATTTTCACATACCGCTAGACCAAGTGTGTCAAAAGCCTTCATAACAAGCAAAACTGCAAATTGTGATAAAAAGGATCACCGTGCCTAACTTAAATATCATTGGGCTTTTCATTTAAAGCTAAGACCTATAATGACATTTCCTATTTAATAAAGCCCATATCGCAGTTGCACATCAACGCTCAGAAAGGACGCAAACCTACAAAGCATGTTGAAATATGAAAAAAGGGATATCACGATAGGACCAATCAACCTTACCGCATTGCGACAAGATACTTAAAAAAAAAAAACTAAAAATTACAAACTGTGGGATCTTGCAAAATGTGATAGAAGCCTAGACCTGATAGAAGCCAATGTCATAAATGGTACTTAAATCTGCCACGTAGTGAAAAGCGCTTATAAGGCAATTACTCTTTCAAACAAACTATGCTCTACGTAAAAATAATATATTGCTTATCCCACATCTTGTATCTCGCAGAATTCTAAAGAAATTTGAGAAAGCGCACAGAAAAATATGCGACAATGTGATTTGCGATATTGCATTGCAATCGCAAAATCAACATTCTCACAACTTATGTCCGCCACCTTAAAATTTTTAATACCCATTTTGTGATGTGGTACATTAATGAGCAATAAAGGCAGCGATAAGGGACCATTAGTGGTTATTTAATATAGGTTAATGGCATTTATGCTAAAAAGCGGCTTGACGTGATACGATATCTTTTCATCTGCATTTGATTAAAACTCCTTCCTTGTCACCTTTTCAAGTTATCTGTATCATTCATTCTCAATATCATTCTTACTTGTGTTTATCTGATAACTATCACTTTGCTCCATTTCACGAAAAATCCATAAGGAGCATTGTTTAAAACAATGGGAAAGAAGGGAAAGGTAGTTGCGTAAGAAATTAGAAATGATTCATCTTTTCTCTAATACTACGTGTAGCAGAGACAGAGGAACTATGACCTGGGAGTCCATGTACAATTTGTTAGAAGAGGAGCACCCTAAGCCACAGGAAACAAAGGCCATGGCAGATTCCCAGGAGTCATCTGATGCCTCCTATTTCAAAATGGCATGCTCTTTCTTGCACCGCATAACTACATGACCAAAGATAATCCCATATATGAACATGGTCAAATGGGTAACTGACGAGATAGACATTGCAAACTAAACATTCAAGAATCACAGGCAAGAGCTCATGGGGTCTTTTTCAGCAAACATCCTACGAATTATGTACTAGTTACCAAAGCCGCTAAAGTTCTACAATAATCGTTTCTTGAGCAATTTTCCAAGGAAAATGAAGACCCAGCGAACATCACGCAAACTTGCATAGCAAACGAAGGCAAGCCAAAATGGAATAAAATGAGCATGAACTCTACGACATCCATTTCTCCCCCTCCTAGTTTTGTAGTAGCAATGCTATTTAGATTGTTTGGTAAACCCGATAGCACCAAGTTTTCCCTCGAATGGATCCCATTGATAGATGCAGCAGTGAATGCAACAATAATGAACAAGGCTCAAATTCTACAAGACAATTTGGCTAAGGCTATTATAGAATATAGAAGGAAGATAAATTCTTCTCTAAGAGTGTTTCCCCCCTTTTTCATGAGTGCTTTTGTAATGGATTTAATCTATTTTAGTTCTAAATTTCCCAATATGGGATGGAAGTGGATTGTACGGGGCCTGCTTCACATCCATATGTACCATAAGATTTTGTGGGAATCTCAATTTCACCCCCATTTTTATAAAATCTATGAAGGAGGTATGCTACCCATCCATAAAGAAGTGTACAATAGAATCACCCCTCGGTTTTCTAGAGAGACCAAGATAAATATCTTGCCAGTAGCCAGATGGTTTGGGGAAGAAACATTTACCTACATCACAATATTCAGGAGCATCGCTTCACTGCATGTCCTCCCATATTACGTCGCCGACAAATTAATGGCCAGAGAAATAGCCTACCAAATAGCAGGGGAAGGTGGATTAAGCATAGGACTGAAAGAGCAGAAGAAGGCCATTTGGCCTACATTCCCATTATAATGTGGTGCATTTCCCTACATGATTTTGAACATAAAGGGGACACCTTTGATGACCTCTTCCTATAGGAAGAAACATATTCACAAATTTTTCATTTAGCATCAGAAAATTTAACCCTAGATGATCTTAGGGCCTTCCATGTATATAGGGAAAAAATATTATTGAAGGTCCCATGGGACCTATTACAGATAGAATCAATAAGGGAGCCAACTCCCATTGTAAGCTTGGAGGACAACTCCAAAGCAAACTCTGAAGAAGATACCCAAGAGAAATCTATGCATGTGTTAGAGCACTCAGAGCAGCAATCTCAAAATGGAGGAGGAAACACAAATAAAGAGTCTAAAAAGGACACTGGTGGAACTACATAAGAAACGGTCAAACAAACCTTAGCAAAGAAATAAGAAGAAATTGTCTCTACATCAACTCAGTTAGGTAAAAGCTCAATTATTGATTTGGAACAGGAATGGGAACAGTTCAACAAAAAGCTTCACATAGATTTAAACCTTGAGCAAACATCTGAGATACAGACTCCTAAACAAACCCAACACAAGTCAAATCTAAAAACGACGGATCAAGGAGCTGAGGGCACTCGGGATGTTGAAATCATTCTTGTTACTCCTACTTCAAAAATTGTTTTGAGAGTTGAAGAAATACCTCCACTAGATATATTTTATAGTCCTGTCCACAAAGCTGTAGTCAAGAGATAGAGAAAGAAAAGAAAGTTGGACACTCTAACTGTTACAACTTCAGAAAATGAACCAATGGACATCGTTTGCAAGGACTCGCCCATGGACCCATCTGAAAATCCCACAAAATTGTTGCAATACATGGGAGCCTATGCCACAACAACTATTGACAAAGTGACAGACGTCCAAATGCTGCTTAAGGAAAAAGAAAAAAGAATTCTACTGTTAGAACATCAATTAGCCCAGGAAAAATCCAATCAACAAGCAGAATTACAAGTAGCCTAGCTCCAGCAGGAATTTGAACAGATGAGAATACAACATCAGGTCGGCTTAGCAAAAAGAGATGCACGGATAAGCCATGACAGACAAGTTTAAGGAAAATCCACAAACTGATGAGTTCATAAAGGAAACATTTAGTCTTAATTCCCAACTAATGCGGCAAAAGGAAATAATTTGCCAGAAGATCTCGCAGATAAGTCCTTACTGTGAAACCAGTGATAAGCTAACAAACCAAGTCATTGACATGAGACTTGAGTATGAAGAAATCCATAAAACGATTTCCAACTTTATCACATGGAAAGAAACAGAGGATGGGAGAAAGGCTGACCTACCGAAGCTAGAAGAATCTCATAAAGACATCTTGTTCACAGATTGGGATTCTCGATTGAAACAAGCGGAAAGGGCAACAGTGATAGCAGCGACAGCAGCAAACAACATATTAGAATCCATCAATGAAAATCTTCATGGTGCCAATCTGGTTAAGTAATGTATACCAGGATTTCTTCTAAAAGTCAAACACTTAGAACAACAATGGAGACAGGTAGCGCAGGAAAAGGAGGAGGCAATCAGACAGCTAAGCAGGCTGAATTGGGAAGCATACTGGAAGTTTTCAGTGAAACAATAGATTCAGTGGATGACTTTTAGGTGCTTAACAACCTCGACACAAAATATGGTGCTAGCACTAACAAACGCTATATTTGCAGGGCAGTTAAAATCTGTGATCAGCCAACAAACCCAGCTCAAGCCAATGACTAATATTTGCGATTTTAAATATCAAGTCCAAAGGATTTAGTCATTTAATTTATTTTTCTTTTAGTTTTATTTTTGCATATTCTGAGGAAGGTCGTTTAAACCTCCTCAATTATTTTTTTGTAGTAATCTATTTTAGGACCTATAGTTTAGTATTTAAACCCCTCTTATGCATTTAGAGAGAGGTCCAGAAATTTTATCAGAAACATTCTTCAAAACATTGCACTTCCATACTTTTGAGGAGGTTCTGATGGAATGAATGGAACAGGATCTATTTTGTTTCAAATATCTAGCATGTTCTACTGAAATGCACCTTTGTACTCTTAGAATGTGTTGGATTGATTGATTTTGGATTAATAATTGCTGAAGCACATGAGTAGGACTCGTCATATATGGTACATTTATCTTATGATCTTGTTTTATTTATGTATCAAGCAATACTTCTTCTTAAATTGTTTTATGTGTGAAAGTTTGAATTAGAGTGTGGCATTATTGCACTTTTGTATGGTGTTCACTTTGAATCTATTCTAAATACATGAATGATTTTGTATGTGATATATCTTTCTCAATCGATTTTTCTAACTATTTATCCAAAACGATTATTATTAAACGATTTCACTTCTTATTACAGTTGAATGATATTTATTACCAATTGTTGTAGGGCACCATTATAGATTGCATATTGTATTTAACTCCTGGGTATATTTATAGCTAAATAGTGTTAAACTAAGATATATGCATGTGTTTATTAGTTATATTAGATTACACTTAGCTTAGTCATTTTCCCGTTACATCATATATCACCCCACCAACACTATCAAAAAAAATTCTGGGAAAATGGTCCCATTATCCTAAATCAGAGCCACTACACCAAACGAAAAAGGAGTTGCTAACCAAGGTCCAGACCCAGTGGTTTTTCCCCATGTTGTCGCAACAATTTTTGAAACTTCAACATTTTGGTGCTAGAAGGAAGGCCTAGCTATGAATGGTAAGTAAATTCAAATCAAAAGGCCATTTTGAGAGTAAAATTCCCTCACCATCTCCTCCAACTTCTTGATCGCATTCTAAATCTCCAAATCCTAAGTGAGAAGTTCTAAAGAAACCCTTAGAATCCAATATTGTGATCTCAAAGAAGTCAGATCACTCTTCTTCTATAAAAACCCTTGAAGTCCAGTATTTGATCCATAAGCTATAGGGGATTTCAATATCTCAAGAAGAATCTGAGTTATCCCAAGCCTGTGTTTCTTCTCAATTTCCCTCCTCTCAAAGGTTAACTAGATTACAGAGTGAAAAAATTGAGATCCCCCCATTTGAATTCCCTCTACCAAATCAAAAGAGAGCTAAGAAGTCATTATCTGAATCCCATAGTGAGGTTCTCTCATCATCACCTCAAACACCCTCATTCATTCCATCCACTTCATCACAAAATTAATCATCTGCCTCACAACTCCAAATCGTGGTTTACATAGGTACTAGAGCACAAGCCTCCTCTACCCAATCACCTTCAACTACCAGAACATCTTCCTCTACGCAAATACCTATGATGGTTCAAAGACCATGGAAAAATCCAAGAGTTGTTCAGATGGTTGGACCCTTGCAACCATTGCCCGCCCATCTAGAATGTGGTTGCCAAAGTTCAATCCTGATGATGGCCTACCAATTGAAGAACACATGAACAAAATTATGTTGTCCATAAATCTCAACGAAGTAATAGAATAAGATGTTGTTGTAATATTATTTTTGTATACCTTACAAGGATCAACAGGATCGTGGTATTTTTCATTACCATCTAGTTCCATTAATAGTAGAGATGCCTTTCAAGAGCAATTCTTAACCAAATTTGGAGATGACTGATCAACATCTACTCTTATCAATGATCTCTCCAACTTGAAAGTTGAACCAAGAGAATCCATTAAGGACTTCAATTCACGTTTTAATAAGTTATTGAATAAAATCCCAGTGGCTTCCAAGCCCAGCGGTGAAGTCCAAAATGAATGGTACATTTCTACTCTTCCCTCAAACATAGCTTTTTTGTCGATAGAGTTTCCAAACCAACTTTGGAAGAAAACATGAAAGAAGCCATAGCTATAGAAAAACACATTTTAGACTTAGATAAGAAGAATGCATTAGAAGAATGAAAATCCAAGAAAGTAACTTTTAGGGATGAATCGAAGAAAAAACTACCTAAAGATCCTTTTGATCTTGAAGGTCTACAAAAGGTCCTTAAAACCATGTCCAATGAAATGTTTGATATCAAGAAACGGGTAGCAGAGACTTCTTCAAGGAAACCTTTCAGACCATACAAAAGAAACCCTACATCTGATCCTAAGCCTCCAAGTACCATATCAAACACAAAGTTAGATGTGGAGGAAGAAGAAGCCTCAATGGCTGAAGAACAAACAAATGATGAAGAAGTAGTTGAGTTACAAGGAATGTAGGATTTAATTCTCCCTAATGAAGAATCACAAGAAGCATTACCTGTCACAACCAGGAGTAGAATCCATGTTTATTATCCACAAACAAATCCAAAGAAGAAAGCATCAACTCCGACTCCCAAAGACAAAGCAATAGGTAAGAAATATTTATCTAAATCCACTCAAACCACTCATCCTCAAACAAATTTTTCACCTTCAACTAAAATCCTGTTAGTCTCTGATGAAATGGAATACAACATCATTGAAGATATGAAAAATAATAGGGAAAATATCACATTCCATGAGCTTAGCAAGTTAAAACATCAATAGAAGCTATTTCTCAAAGATCTAAAAGTAGTCCCTACTTCTCCTCTTCCCACTGTTGTAATCTCACAAGCTGCTCAAGAAATGGGAAGGCCTCCTACTACCTCATAGGAGGAAGATCCAAATCCCATACTCCTCCATTTCTTTTGACATTTGAAGTTTTCAATAAAAATCTACACAATTGTTTAGTTGATTCTGGAGCTTCATCCAACATTCTACCAAGAACAATTTGTGCGAAATTAAATGTGGAGCCCCAAAAATATGTTGTTCGTATTGTGCAGTTAGACCGATCTCAAGTCAAAGTTATAGGAGAACTCAATCAAGTCACTATTAGACTCTCATCAAACCTGAAAGTGTGTCAAGTCATTGACATCCTTGTGGTTGATATCCCTCAATTCTATGGCCTAATCCTTAGCAGAGACTGGTCAGAAAAGCTTCATGGCTATTTTGCAACTAATTGGTCCCACATGTGGCTTCCCTATAATGGTAAGCCGAATCAAATAAGGGTTAACTGAGAGAAACATCAAAAATATATCATTACAAATTAGAGGGGAAAATGAACCAGTCGCATACAGCAACAATATCATTGGAAATTACTCAGTCAAATCATTTCTAGGAAATTTTAATGCAAATACTTCACCTTTCTTGGAAAGTTCTGTTATATCGCAAGTTGAAAAATATTCTCAAACAGATGCTTCTAAGTGTATAAATTTTGTAGATAAACCTGTAGTTAGCTCTTTATTTTAGAAATTATTTTTTGATGGATCTAAATCTAACGATAGAGCCGGAGAAGGACACATATTAGTTAGCCCAGGAAGGGAAAAAACTATGTTAGCATGCAGGCTTGAATTCAAATGCACAAACAACACTGTTGAATACGAAGCATTAATTCAAAGGTTGTATTAAGCCATCAGCCTTGATATCAAATATCTTCAAGTATTTGGAGATTCTGAAATTGTGATTAAATAGGTAAGAAATATTATACGTTGTCTGTCTGGACATTTGAAACATTATCAATTGTTAGTCGAGGACCTCACTTCTCATTTTACGGCATTTGATATTTCCCCTGTCCCAAGACTCCAAAGTGCAAGTGTCTATCTTTTGGCTAATGTTGCATCCAAACTCATTCCACAAGGAGATTATAGCCCCGATCGCTTTTCCATTGAATTAATTTTTAGGCCTTCTATTCCTAAAAATATCACTAATTGGTGAGTCTTTAATAATGATCCAGATATCATAAGTTTTCTAACATCTGAAGGCTCTTATGATGACTAGATAATAGGTGAAGATCAACATGATAGCCAACTTAAGCAAGAAATAACTATGAATTCCATACCTAAGTATGTGGTTAAGCTAGAAGACTTATATGATCTTAAGGATAGGTTCAAAAAACCCACTAACTCAAAAATCCAAAGTTCAATTTTGAGGTTTGAACTAGTTAATCTTGGAACTAACCTTAAGCCTCAGAATATCAATCTAGGACTTGGTCTTACACCAGATGAAAAATCATCCTTCATTCATTTGTTGAACAAAAAACAAGAATGTATTTGATTGGAACTATGAAGACCTTAAGACATATGACATTTCCATAATTCAACATACCATTCCCATGATATCTGATGAAAAACCCATGCAGCAAAAGCTAAGAAAGATTCACCCGAATTTAGAAAATCAGATCAAATCTGAATTGAATAAGTTGCTTAAAGCCAAAATAATTTTTCATGTCAGGCACTCAAGGTGGGTTTCCAACCTTGCTCCGGTCAGAAAAAAGAATGGTGATATTCGAATATGTATAGACTTCTGCAATATCAACAAAGCTTGTCATAAGGACAACTTCCCATTACCCCCTATGGAACAGATACTGCAATTAGTTGCAGGCTCAAAATTAATTTTTTTTCTGGATAGATTTTTAGGTTATAATCAGATTCTAATACATCCAGATGATCAGCTAAAGACTACATTTCGAACCAAATGGGGCACATATGCCTATCACAAGATGCCATTTAGCTTAATCAATGCTTGTGCCACATTTCAGAGAGCCATGGACATAGCTTTCAAAGGTTTGGTGAATAAATCAGTGGTAATCTATTTACATGATATAATTGTGTACTCAAAAAGGCACAGTAATCATTTAAAGGATTTAAAACAAATCTTCTAGCGTTGTCAAAGGTATGGAATTTATCTCAATCCCAATAAATATTTCTTTTCTTTAAGTGAAGGAAAGCTCCTTGGATTTATTGTATCCAAAGGAGGAATTCACATTGAACCTGATAGGATAAGAGAAATTTCTGAAATCCCTTTACCTCATAACAAGAAAGCCATGCAATATTTCCTAGGTCAGATAAATTTTGTCAAAATATTTGTCCCTAACTTTTCGCTAATTGTTTTACCTCTCCAATCTATGATTAAGAAAAATTATCTTTTTAAATGGGGACATATTGAGCATGAAGCCTTTGATCTGATTAAATAATAACTCATAAATGCTCCCTCATTAGCAACCCCGAATTTTTCTAATCATTTCATTTTATATACCTTTGCTTCTAAGAAATCATATGCAACCATATTAACAAAGGTCAATGATGACAAAGTCGATGCGCCAATTTCTTTCTTTAGCTCCAATTAGCATGGGGCTGAATTAAACTATTCAAATGTTGAAAAACAAGCTTTCGTTGTTTTCAAATCAATATAACATTTCAGACCCTTTCTCCTCAAAACTCACACCAAGGTAGTAGTCCCATTCTCGGTAGTGAGAAATTTATTAATACAAACAGATGTAGGTGAGAAAAGAGAAAATTAGGTAATAGCACTGCAAGAATATGACATTAAGATGAGACCAGCTAAAATTGTAAAAGTTCAAGGTTTTTGTAGAATGTTAGCATGAGCGTCCAACTTACCAGCACTACAAGATTCAGGTGATAATATATAAGTATATGAGGTAAGCCTCAATGACACTGAATCCAAATATGTTGATATCTTCTTTTGTTTGAAAAATGGATATGCCCCTATGCAACTAAGTTACAAAAAAAAGGGCTTTGAGGTTAAAAGCTAGACAATATCAAATCATCAATAATGTGTTGTTTAGAATAAATTATGATTATGTTTTGCTTAGATGTCTTAAAAAAAATTAGGCAGAAAAAGTTTTGCAGGAACTCCATGATGGACCAGTTGATGGACATTTTGGAGGGGACACAACCGCATATAAAATCCTGCATGTTGGCTATTATTGGCCAACCTTATTCAAAGATGCACATGAATATGTAAGGAAATGTAAAATTTGTCAAACAGCTATTGGGAGACAGAGGAAACCCCCATTACCATTGCAATCATTCAAAATCGAACAACCATTTGAAAAATGGGGATTGGACATAATAGGTGAGATCGTTCCTCACTCCTTAAAGTAGCATAAATATATCCTTACAACCACTGAGTACTTCACAAAATGGGTAGAAGCAATTCCACTTAAGGTATCCAATTATGCTAACATCATTGAATTTATTGACCAATTTATTATTACTAGATTTGGTCTACCATCTGCCCTCATGTTTGACAATGCGTCTTATTTTACAGGCAATGTTATGACAGAATTTTCTCTTAAAATAGGTTTTAAACTTAGATACTCTGCTAACTATTATCCTCAGGGAAATGGCTTGGCCGAATCTACAAACAAAAATTTCATAAGAATCATCAAACAAACCGTTGATCAAAGTCAGAAAAACTGTCACAAATCTTTAACATTTTCTCTATGGGCAGATCGAATAACGCAGAAGGCCTCAATAGGAACTTCTCCTATTAATTTGGTCTATGGAAAAGAAGTTATCCTCCCTACAAATGTAGTTATTCCCTCTCTAGCCCTGGTTCAATTGATTGAAGAAACCCCTTCCTCTTCTATGCAATTAACATAATTACAAATCCTCAAGCTCGAAGAAGAAAGGGAAAAGGCCAAAATCACACATGCACATCATCAACAGTTAATCAAATCTTCATTTGATGCCAATTTTGTAAGTTCAAAATCCTTTCATCTTGGAGACCTGGTATTGAAATGGGATAAAGCACACAAGGAAAAAGGTAATACCAAATTTCAAAGAATGTGGCTTGGCCCATTTCAGATTATGGAACAAATAGGCCCATCAACCTTTCTATTGCAAGATTTATCAGGCAAGAGAGATTCTCTGCCTGTTAATGGGCAGATTCTAAAAAAATATTTCTCATAGAAGATAGTCTCTTCTATTCCTTGTAAATTATTGCTTTTACTTTTTAGGAAAATAAAAATTGAGTAGCATTTACTTTTGGCCTTTACAATAATAATCTCTTTTTATTTTGACTTTTCGCTTGTATAAGTAGAGATTGTTAAGAAGATGATTTTTAGATTTGAAACATAAGTTAAGTTCTATTACTCTGAAATTGCTTGCCCTCTACCAAAATTACTTATCCTTTGATAAACCTCAATTTTGTAAAGAAACCTTTGTTCTTTTATCAGTTAAGAAAAGTATATATATCAAAGCAAGGACTCTCTACAAATAAGCATATTTAACTCTATAATTGTCATCCAGAAACTCTTAGTGAGTCAATGGTTCCCTCCATCTAGTAAGATTTCACTTTTTAGAGTGTAATTCTAAAATATGCTTAAAACTTAAAGGATAAGAGGTCTCATCAAGAGCCGACTTACCATGATCATAGGGAAGTAACAAGCTGACATTACCAATACTACGTATCAAAAACATGGCAATGGCTTGAGATTATGTTAATCAAAAGACAAGGGGTCTCATCATGAGCTAGCTTGTTCAGTTAAAGTTACAACCAGTGAACGGCATTGTCAATTTTGGCCACCAAACCAAGATAATGACCTTTAAGAAGAAAATGAAAATTTTAAGAAAAAGGAATTGTTTAGAAAAGAATGAGAAAGAAAGTAAGTATATGAATCTGAATTTATCTTTAAAAATTGTACTCTTATCTAGATGGGACACTGAATCATTGTTGGTTAAAAGGTAACCTTGTCAAGCCTATGGACATCTGTTGGCAGCAGAGGCTCTACCTATGACAACTAAGTATATCTAAAAGCTCATTTGCGAGAGCCCCATGTTTTATCTTTAAAACCAAGTAATGACTGATGTAGACAAAGTAATTTTCATATTAAAGAGGATAATCAAATGAATGATAATTAGGTAGATTTTGTTTTTATTATTCTGAGAAATGTTACTTATCTTATATTTCATGTATTTTTATTTTTTGAACTACCTTTATTTTGGAAGTTTTTAGAAATTTCAAAAAATTGTCAGAGATAACTGGTTCTTCCAGCGAATCGCCAATTGTTGTGCTATTCAACAACCCCCCATTTATTGATAAAATATCTAATATTCTATTAATAAGTAGGGACCCTTGATAAAATCCTTCAAAAAATAAATTTAGCACTTAGACACTTTCTTTTAATTTTTTCAAGAATAAAGCAAGATATCAAGTCAAACCCCTTTGAAAACTAGCAATTCTTGCCTTTTCGCATACCGCTAGACTAGGCGTATCAAAAGCCTTGATAACAAGGAAAACTTGCAAATTGCGATCAAAAGGATCACCATGCCTAACTTAAATATCATTTGGCTTTTCATTTAAAGCTAAGACCTATGACAATTCCTATTTAATAAAGCCCATATCGCAATCGCACATCAACGCTCATAAAGGATGCAAACCCACAAAGCATATTGAAATGTGTGAAATGTGATATCATGATACGACACGAGAACCTTACCGCATCGCGACAAGATATTTAAAAAAGGACTAAAAATTACAAACTGCACGATATTGCGAAATGTGATAGAAGCCCAAACCCGATAGAAGCCAATGTCATAAATGGTACTTAAATCCGCCACATAGTGAAAAGCGCTTATAAGGTAATTACTCTTTCAAACAAACTATGCTCTAAGTAAAAAGAATATATTGCTTATCTCGCATCTCGCATCCCGCAGAATTATAAAGAACTTTGAGAAAGCGCACAGACAAATATGTGATAATGTGATTTGCGATATTGCATCGCAATCGTAAAATCGGCATTCTCACAACTTAAGTCCGCCACCTTAAAAGTTGTCCTTCTCATTTTGCGATGCGGTACATTAATGAGCAATAAAGGCAGCAATAAGGGACCATTAGTGGATATTTATTATAGGTTAATGGAATTTATGTTAAAAATCAGCTCGACGTGATACGATGTCTTTTCATCTGCATTTGATTGAATCTCCTTTGTTGTCACCTTTTCAAGTTATCTGTATCATTCATTCTCAATGTCATTCTTACTTGTGTTTATCCAATAACTTTCACTTTGCTCCATTTCATGAAAAATCTGTAGGGAGCATTGTTTGAAACAATGGGAAAGAAGGGAAAGGCAATTGCGTCTAAGAAATTAGAAATGATACCTCTTTTCTCTGATACTACGTGTAGCAGAGACAGAGGAACTCTGACCTAGGAGGCCATGTACAATTTGTTAGAAGAGGAGCACCCTAGGATACAGGAAACAAAGGCCATGGCAGATTCCCAGGTGTCATCTGATGCCTCCTATTTCAAAACAGCATGCTCTTTCCTGCACCGCATAGCTGCACGACCAAAGATAATCCCATATATAGGCATGGTCAAATGGGTAATTGACGAGGCAAACATTGCAGACCGAACATTCAGGAATCACAAGAAAGAGATCATGGGGTCTTTTTCAGCAGATAGGCTACAACTCATGTACCAGTTACCAGAGCCATAAAATCTCTACAATAAACAGTTCCTTGAGCAATTTGCCAAGGAAAATGAAGACCCAGCTAACGTCACACAAATATGGACAGCAATCGAAGGCAAGATCAAACAGGATAAAACAAGTATGTACTCTACGACATCTATTTCTCCCCCTCCAAGTTTCGCAACAGCAATGTTATGTAGATTGTTCGGTAAACCTGATAGCACCAAGTTTTCCCCAGAATGGCTCCCATTGATAGATGCAGTAGTGAATGCAACAATAATGAACTGGGCTTAAATTATATCAGACAATTTGGCTAAGGCTATTATAGAATATAGAAGGAAGATAAATTCTTCTCTAAAAGTGTTTCCCCCCTTTTTCATGAGTGCTTTTATAATGGATGCAATCTGTTTTAGTTCTAAATTTCCCAATATGGAATAGAAGTGGATTGTACAGGACCTGCTTCACATCCATATGTACCATAATATTTTGTAGGAATCTCAATTTCACCCCCATTTCTATAAAATTTGTAAAGGAGTTATGCTACCCATCCATAAATAAGTGTACAATAGAACCGCCCCTAGGTTTTCTAAAGAGGCCGAGATAGATATGTTACCAGTAGCCAGATGGTTTAGGGAAGAAACTTTTACCTACATCAGAGTATTCGGGAGCATCGCTTCACTGCATGTTCTCCCATATTACGTCCCCGACAAATTAATGACCATAGAAATAGCCTACCAAACAGCAGGGGAAGGTGGATTAAGTAGAGGACTAAAAGAGAAGATGTAGGCCATTTGGCCTACATTCCCATTACAATGTGGTGCATTTGCGCTACATGATTTTGGACATGCATGCAAAGAAGCAGAGGTTATTAAATCTCTGAAATTAGCTACACTTGTGGGAAGGCAGTATGACCCAAACAGCACTGTTAAGAATTTTACTACTATGGTAAAAGTAAAGTCGTTCACCCACAAAGGGGACGCCTTTGATGACCTCTTCCTACAGGCAGAAACATATTCACAAGTGTTTCATTTGGCATTGGAACGTTTAACCCCAGATGATCTTACGTCTTTCCATGTATATAGGGAAAAAAGATTATTAAAGGTCGCATTGGACCTATTGTAGATAGAATCAATAAGGGAGCCAACTCCCATTTTAAGCTTTGAGGACAACTCCAAAGAAAACTCTGAAGAAGATACCCAAGAGAGATCTAGACATGAGTCGAAGCACTCAGAGCAACATTCTCAAAATGGAGGAGGAAAATAAAGAGTCTGAGAAGGACACAATTGGAACTACAGAAGAAACGGTCGAGCAAATCTCAGCAAAGAAACAAGCAGAAATTGTCTCTACATCAACTTAGTCAAGTAAAAGCCCAATTATTGATTTGGAATAGGAATGGGAAAAGTTCAACAAAAATCTTGACACAAATTCAAACCCTGAGAAAACATCTGAGATACAGACTCCTAAACAAACCCAGCACAAGTCAAATCTAGAAATGACAGAGGAAGGAGCTAAGGGCACTCCACAAGGGCTTCACTTGGGGAGAAATATGATACCACATGGGTTCATATTAGGGGATATATATTGAGGAAAAAATGACATAATATATTGGGGGATATATAGGGGGTAAAGGGTTTTTATAATGACAAGTATAAAAAAAGGAGCTCAAAGTTAATGAAAAGATATAAAGGGGTATACAAAATGTTAATGAAAAGATGGATACCTACAATATCTAGTGAAATTAGGGTTTTTTTTAATTGGGAAGGTGTATTGGGTTTGTATTGGTAGGGGATTAAATAATGTGATTTTTAGATGTATTTTCCAATATGTAGTCAAATTAAGGGTATTGTTTAATATGCCATGAATGAACGTGATATGTCGGAGGTTCATTGAGTGAAGCCCCCATGGGGCACTCAAGATGTTGAAATCATTCACGTTACTCCTACTTCAGAAATTGTTTTGAGAGTTGAATAAATACCTCCACTAGATGTATTTTATAGTCCTACCCACAAAGCTGTAGTCAAGAGACAGATAAATAAAAGAAATTTGGACGCTCTAACTGTTACAATTTTTTAAAATGAACCAATGGACATCATTTGGAAGGACTCGCCCATGGACCCATCTGGAAACCTCACAAAATTGTCGCAATACGCAGGAGCCTATGCCACAGCAACTATTGACAAAGTGACAAAAGTCGAATTGATGCTTAAGGAAAAAGAACAAAGAATTTTGTAGTTAGAACATCGATTAGCCCTGGAAAAATCCAATCAACAAGTAGAATTACAAGTAGCCCAGCTCCAGCAGGAATTTGAACAGATGAGAATACAACATCAGGCCAGCTTAGCAGAAAGTGGTGCGTGGATACAAGCCATGACAGACAAGTTTAATGAAAATCCGCAAATAGATGAGTTCATAAAGGAAGCACTCAGTCTTAATTCCCAACTAATGCAGCAGAAGGAAGTACTTTGCCAAAAAATTTCACAGATAAGTCCTTACTGTGAAACCAGTGATAAGCTAACAAATCAGTCCATTGACATGAGACTTGAGTATGACAAAATCCATAAAAGGATTTCCCACTTTATCACATGCTAAGAAACAAAGGATGGGAGAAAGGTTGGCCTACCAAAGCTGGAAGAATCTCATAAAGACATCTTGTTACAGATTGGGATTCTCGGTTGAAACAAGCAGAAAGGGCAACGGCGATAGCAGTGACAACAGCAAACAACATAGTAGAAGCCATCAATGAAAATCTTTATGGCACCAATTTGGTTAAGGAATGTATACCAAGATTTCTTCTGAATGTCAAACAGTTAGAACAGCAGTGGAGACAGGCAGCACAGGAAAAGGAGGAGGCAATCAGATAGCTAAGCAGGCTAAATTGGGAAGCATACTGGAAGTTTTTAGTGAAACCATATAATCAATGGATGACTTTGAGGTGATTAACAACATCAACACAAAAGATGGTGTCAACACTAACAGATGCTATATTTGCGGGGTAGTTAAAATCTATGATCAACCAACTGACCCAACTCAAGCCAATGGCTGATATTTGCGATCTTAGAGATCAAGTCCAAAGGAGTTATTCATTTACTTTATTTTTCTTTTAGTTTTATTTTTGCATATTCTGAGGAAGGTCGTTTAAACCTCCTCAAATATTTTTTGTATTAATCTATTTTAG
The DNA here is from genome assembly GCA_000404065.3 of Pinus taeda. Taxonomy (NCBI): domain Eukaryota; kingdom Viridiplantae; phylum Streptophyta; class Pinopsida; order Pinales; family Pinaceae; genus Pinus; species Pinus taeda. Next base: position 38,549 of record APFE031352602.1, read on the forward strand.
GACCTATAGTTTCATATTTAAACCCCTCTCATGCATTTAGAGAGAGGTCCAGAAATTTTATCAGAAACATTCTTCGAAACATTTCCCTTCTGTACTTTGGAGGAGGTTTTGATGGAATGAATGGAACAGGGTTTATTTTTTTTCAAATATCTAGCATGCTCTACTGAAATTCACTTTTGTACTCTTAGAATGTGTTGGATTGATTGAGATTGGATTAATATTGCTGAATCACATGAGCAGGACTCGTCATATATGGTAGTTTTATCTTATGATCTTGTTTTAAATATGTATCAGGCAATACTTCTTCTTAAATTGTCTTATGTGTGAAAGTTTGAATTATAGTTTAGCATTATTTCACTTTTGTATGACGTTAGATTTGACTCTATTCTGAATTCATGAACGATTTTGTATGTGATATATCTTCGTCAATAATTTTGTCTAACTATTTATCCAAAACGATTACTGTTAAATGCTTTCACTTCTTATTGCAGTTGAATGATCTTTATTACCAATCGTTGTAGGACATCATTGTAGATCGCATATTGTATTTAATTCCTGGGTATATTTATATCTAAATAGTGTTAAACTAGGATATATGCATATGTTTATTAGTTAGATTAGATTACACTTAGCTTAGTCATTTTCCCGTTACATCATATATCACCCCACTAACACTATCAAAATCTTTTTTGGGAAATTGGTCCCATTATCCCCAGTCAGAGCCACTACACCAAACAAAAAATGAGTTGCTACCCAAGGTCTGAATCAGGTGGTTTTCCCCCATGTTGTCACAACAATTTTCGAGGCTTCAACATAACTCCAAACCGGGCCCTAACCTCATAATATCATCATGTACATATCAATAAAGCAATAAAAACACCATTTGTTTCCCTCATAATAACCCCTAGGAGAGCCCACCCAAAGGCACCTCAAGCCCAAATAACTCAACCACAAAGCCTAACCATGATGGACCCAAGGAGAAATGAACCAGCACCTCATGATAGAGGGCCAAATACTTGGTAGGGGTGGGCTTCAACCACTTGGGCTAACCATCAGGGATGTAAGCAAAAAAACACAATCGATATGCTAATGTTTAAATGAGCTTATTTTTCTCCTACCCTGCGATTACTAACACACCGAGTAAGGTTGCTAGTTTAAATCAGATATTCAAAGTAGCCACCTCAACACCTCTTCAATAGACTATTCCTTTGCCTTGTGGTTGATCATCATGTAAAACAGGGACACATTGAAAATCAAATGCTTGTGGGCTGGAATATTTATGAGTGCTAGGTTAAATACATGTAACTCAAGCATAGCATTTAAAGGATTAGGCTGGTAATGACTAATCCATAGCACGTTTATCAACTCTATAGAGGGTTGTTGTAGGTTCTGCCAAGTGCTACATTGTCTCCTTCTTCAAAATTCCTTCTTCACTTTCACATAAGAGTACATGATAGTGCTCCAACTTCTGTTGGTGCAAATCTGTTGAAGTAGGGAGCTGAGATATAGACATGGTATATTCCACAACAAACTTCTTTTTCTTTGGAAACATGGTATTACCCTTATCCAAATGGTCTAGTAACCTTCAAGTGAGACTACCTACCACAGTCAGCGCTACCAACTTGTGTATCTTTCTGGGAGATGGTGAAATTGATCTCACCCTGCAAAACTTGTAAAAAGGTGTGAGAAATTTCATTCCTTATATTAGCTCCAGAGTTCTTGTCTATGGTAGCTTTCCATAGTTATGAAGAAAAGTTACCAGCCAATGTGTGGAAGTCTTGTATGAGTGTTATTGGAAAATTATTTTCATCCAACCTGCTTTCATAACTTTTGATGGATTCTTCAAGTCCCAAATTGGACTATGCACCAAATTGAAAAATGAAATGTGATCCTAGAAATGTAGTGCTCTCCCAGAGCTCGATCAGACACGGGTGCCTCCAGTGGTAAAAGGCCATAGTTCATTATTGTAACACAATTGGTGAAAATTCCATGTAATAAAAGTTAATAAAGGCAAAATAATAACCACAATTGATGGGACACTTATTCCAAGTTGAATGTTGTCAAGACATCCTAGTGTGGGTGTTCATTGGTTTATTATGGCTAAGGAAATTGGTAAACGCAATGGTTAAGGCTTTGGAAAAGAAAAATGGAATTTTTAGCACATTTATTTATGAAATAATGGAAATTAGGAGAAAAGGAAGGTGAAAGGTCACAGGTTGCATGTGAGGAGGAAAATGAAGGAAAATAATGGAAAATGAAGAAAATAGAGACCTAATAGATAATAAGGCTTCTGAGGAATTGTTGGTACATTTTGTTAGTTTGGTTTTGGATCTCTATCATTGTTCTCTCTCTCTCACTCTCACTCTCACTCTTGGACACTTAGAGTTTTCTTGGAGCACTTTAGCATTGGATTGAGAAAGGAAAAGAAGGCAAGAGGAAGGAAGGAGCAAGCAAGGAAGAGAAGGATCAAGCAACTACAACAGGATTCTTTGCAGGGATTGATTTGCATGTGTGTTTTCCTTGCTAGATTTGGCATGCATGGTGTTGCATGTGGTTCTTTGCTATTATGACATGGGTTTTGCCAGGTGTGACAGTGTTTTCAGCCTAGCCTTTCCATTTCCGGATAGCCATGGTGTGATGGGGTTATCATGTTTCAGTTGGGCTGGATTGCCGAATGGATTCAAAGTTGAGTGAGGTTGATCTCTGAAAGAAAGAACAAATGTGCTAGTGATTCCTGAAACGGAATGTGGATTGTAGTAAATCCATTGGCCTAGTGACCCCTGAACCATATTGTGGGGTGTGGTAAATCCAGTGGCCTAGTGACCCCTGAACCATATTGTGGGGTGTGGTAAAGCCACGTATTATGTGCCTTGGCGGGCCTCGTAATCCTCGACTGGTTAATGGGGGGGTATAGGTAAAGCCTAGAGGTGGTTACCCTTAATTAGGCCTAGGATTAGTTGTCGGTGAATGGCAGGATATACGATAAAGCCAGAGGGTGGAGTCTCGATTTAGGGCCTAGTGATCCCTAGATCAGACTCTGGATTGCAGTAAATCCTGAGAGACTAGGAGATAGGAAATTCCTCACGGTGTAGGTGGAGAAATCTGGTGGCATCCATGCTTGTTTTGGCCTAGTGATTTGGTGGAGATCATGGTAAAGCCTATTATTGCATGTTTATTTTTTTGGCCTACTAATCCAATGTGGATTGAGGTAAAGCCTGGTTTCTATTGATGAGGGTGAGGTCGTTTAGCCTCAGGATATCCTAGTTGGTTCTTTTGGTTTGATTCTCACATTCATGCTTGAAATATGGAATGGGGGTGATTGGCTCAAGAGAGATTTGGCTTAGCCAATCTATGGTCGGGTGGAATGTGGTAGTCCCATCCCGAGTTGGATTTTGAATTTATTAATAAGAGGTTCTTTCCTTGACATCTTATGTGTAAATGTATTGGTTTATATGTGGATTCTATGGCTAATGTATCCTTGATATTTATGTTGTGGTTATAAGCATGTATTATGACAGTGATGATGTATGGCTCTCCTCATGTTTTGATTTGTAAATGAATGAACAATGTATATATAACCTAATAGATGATAATGCAGCTAATGATATAAGGGAACAATGCTTCTTAGTTAGTCTCAGATAAGTATGAGAGCCTTATGCTCAGATATGTTGTTTAAACCTGTAGATTACATATTTGTGACATGTTTGACAAAATGCTTGTCATGGCTAGTAGGGGTCAAGTCAAGTCCTTGTTCAAGTAGCTTCATTTGTATCCTTATTCTATTATTATGTTTTAGTTCTGAAAGCGTCATTGAGTTTTATGCAGTGACCTGGGCTCTGGACCTAAAAATGTGGCACAAATTTCAGAGTCGCAAGCACGGTTCTGAGGAGAAAAGTCCCCAGACGCATGCATACCCTTGTCGTGAGAGCACCTAGAGCCTTCTGAAAATAGGCATGTCCATATCAAGGGAGTGTTCAAGGGTTTAATGGTCTAAAATTTCAGTTGGTCTCAGGGGCTGGTTACCTAAGTGTTTGGGATGGCTCTTGGGAGCTTTGTTGCTGATGTGGAAGGTATGTGTGGTTTGTTTTCATCGAGTCCACTTCCTTAAGGTCACCTAGGAGGTTGAATCCCATTATAGTGTCCTCTTATCACATATTTACCCTAATTGGCTGGTTACTTGGGTAGATGTGGGGTGAGGGTGTTACAGAGTGGTAACAAAGCATGGTTCATCCCTTAGAATATTGCATGGGCGGTGTGCGTTGGTCATGCATTCATGTTGATTGCTCATGTGTTAATCATCCTTGTGCTCTATATGCTTGTTGCATATGCATGGTGTTGGTCATGGTTGTAGTGATGTCACCATGTGAAAGAGGATGTTGTTGTTGTGAAGTCTATCGTCATGAGTGTATGATTGGTTACATGTTGTTTATGCTTGTGTATTATTAGTGTACATTGGTATGGTTGTTGTTATCTTGCATGAGGTCATGGTATGTGTAGTTAATATGGTCATGAATTGATGACTGGACTCTAGCGAGAATGATGTTTATGTGTTGATACACCTATTTGTTATATGTATATATGTTGTCATGGTTATATTATACATGTACTATGCTAATTGGTTGATCTTGCAGATGAGATATCCTCCCCAAATTTTGCTAAGGAACATTGGTTTATTATGAATTGGTTTAGCTGACATAGTATGCCTTGCAGGAAAGAAATAAAAATGACTAGCAAGATGGTACACTACAGATATTCTCCCTTGCATTAGATGAACAATGTGGTGTTGGGCACTCTTCTAACTTAGCCGACACATTGAGAAGCTTAAAGGAAGAAATAAGGAGTTGTAAGGCAGACAATGACAAAATCATGCAGGCACAAGAGAAACACGCATAGGTTAATGCAATACTTCTTCAAAGTTTGTCAAAATTGCAGCAATAGGGACCACTTTGGATCAGCCATGGGCAGGAGGATAGAAATAATGGGGCATATGGTAGTAGGTCTCATGGTGGTCACATTTCGGATAGAGATGACACAGTGACAGATGGTAGGTTATTGGATACTCTGGATAGGAGATGTGATAGACACAGGTATTATTCTAGTTTTGGTTCTGATGGGCATCATGAGCGTCATTGTTATCACCCTTACAGGAGGAGTGATAGGGTATACTTGCCAAATGAGTTTAAGAAAGCAAAGCCAAATACTTTTGATGGATACTTTAAGAAACTAGAAGATACATAGGCTTGGATACTTGGGATGAACAAGTTATTTGAGTTGCATTAGTACATAGAAAACATGAAGGCCATAATTGCTATCTGCAGCCTAAAAGGTAAAGAAAATATCTGGTGGGAAGTTGTCAAGTAGCTCAGACACATTAGGATGGAGGACTTGAGTTGGCATGAGTTCAAGAGGATTTTCAGGAAGAAGTACTTGTCAGAGAGGTACTACGATGATAAGGCCAAAGAATTATATGAGCTAAATATGGGATCGACAAGAGATGAAGAGCACACGACTAAATTCCTGGAGCTATTGAGGTATGTGTCGTATCTTAAATATGAGAAGGCTAAAGTTCAGAAATTTGTCAGTGGTTTTCCATTAATATTTAGACATCGGATATAGTATGATGAGCCTCCGTCACTTGAGGAGATTATTGGAAAATTGAAACATTGCTATGAGCAGTCAAAGCATAAGAATGAATCTCAGCAAGGATGGAAAGGGAAGGATAAAGATAGAGGTAAGGGTAAATGGAAATCGAAAAGAGCAAGGCCTCAAAATCCAAAAGAGAAAGAAAATGTGGCACCACAAAAGAAGTTCAATGCATCTAGACAGGGACATGGATCACAGCAACAACATAGAGGTCATGGTACTATATGGTTGGAGTGTTGGACATGCGGTAAGGAACACCTTGAGAGAGATTGTCCACAAAATCAAGGTGGTAGACATCAGATCTATAGTGCACAGGAGGCGCAGACTATTGGGGATGTTGGATAGAGTATTCCTAGGATCTATATAGTATTGGATAATAGACAGTCAGATCATCATGAATCTATCATTGAGATGGACAGTAAGCTTTGTGATCAAGTTGTTTCTATTTTGTTTGACCCTAGATCTAATTATAGTTATGTTAGTCCTGATTTGGTGGATACATGTGGTTTGAATAAAGAAGTGCATGCATAATCTTGGTTAGTGAAATTTGCTACAGGTACAAAGAAAAGGGTTCACCATTGGGTAAGAGCTTGTGCATTTGAATTGAATGCCATGTCTACAACAACACATTTAAACATATTGCCATTGGGATCATATAATATGTTATTGGGTATGGACTGGCTATACCTTCATAAGACTAAGGTGGATTGTTATGACAAAGCCAATGAGCGCTTGGATGACAATGGGGAACCAAGAGTCTTACAGGGAAAGAAGAAATCCACATAAGGTAGGATGGCGACAGCTATGCAGGCCAAGCATAGTCACAGGAAAGGGTGTGTGTTATTTTTTTCATATTTCTAGCGACAAAGGTAAGGAAGTTGAAGATGTGGATGTTTGAGCAGGTACTCAGTTCTATAGCTGTTTCAGGATGTGTTTCCCGCAGATATTTCAGAGTTGCCACCTCACAGGGAAATAGACTTTTCTATTGAGTTGGTGCCAAGGGTAGCTCCAACATCAAAAGAACCTTACAGGATGAGCACACCTAAGTTGGTAGAGTTAAAGTTGTAGTTGAAAGAGATGCTTGACAAGGGATACATTATACTAAGTGTATCACCTTGGGGCGCATCGGTATTCTTGTGAAGCAGAAGGATGGTACTCTTAGATTATGTATTAACTACAGGAAGTTGAAAAAAGTGACCATCAAGAACATGTATCCATTGTCGACGATTAATGAATTGTTTGATCAACTGAAGGGAGCAGCATTGTTCTCAAAGATTGATCTGAGATCTGTATATCATCAAGTACGCATTAAAGAGGAGGACATTTACAAAACAGATTTCCAGACCAAGTATGGTCATTATGAGTTTGTTGTAGTTCCATTCGGTTTGACTAGTGCTCCAACTACCTTTATGTTTTTGATGAATAGTGCATTGCATCCCTATTTGGACAAGTTCATTATTGTGTTCATTAATGACATATTGATATATTCTAAAAATGAGGAAGAGAATGGCAAGCATTTGACAACAGCGTTGAGGTTGTTGAGAGAGCATCAATTGCTCAACAAGGGCAGCTTCTTTCAAACTAAGGTACATTACTTGGGACACGTTGTCTCCAAGGAGGGAGAATATATGAGCTATCATGGAGTGGGAAGTTCCTCGGAATGTAGATAAGGTGAGATCCTTCATGGGATTGACAGGTTATTCCAAGAGGTTCATCAAGAAATTCTCACATATTTCTTATCCTATTACATCATTACAGAGGAAAGGCAAGAAATTTGAATGGACATAGGAGTGTGAGGCTAGTTTTGAGCAGCTTAAGCAGTTGTTGACACATTCTCCAGTGTTAAATATCGCAGATTCAGACAAGGAATTTGTAGTATGTATAGATGCTTGCAAGAGAGGACTTGTTGGAATCCTTATGCAGGAAGGATAGGTTGTGTGCTATGAGTCACAAAAACTGAATGAGCACGAGTAGAACTATCTAACACATGATCTTGAGTTGGCAGTTATTATTCATACATTGAAGATGTGGAGGCACTATCTTCTTGGCAGGAGGTTTGTGATGAGTGATCACAGTGGATTGAGGTATCTATTTGACCAGCCAAATCTGAACTCTAGGCAAGCTAGATGCTTGGCCACGATCAGTGAGTTTGATTTTGACATCAAATATATCAAAGGAAAGGAGAACAAGGTCGCAGATGCTCTTACCAGGCGGATATAGGTAAATCATAAAGTAGCTATGAGTTCCTATGAGACAAATCTACAGGATAGGATCTTGTAGGAAGACCAGCAGGATGGCAGGTATAAAGAGCTTGTGCACAAGTTACAGCAGAGTATAGGTACATGTACAGGTATAGTTAGTGGTACATGTACAAGTGTAGGTATAGGTGTACAGGATGTGGACTATTGTCTCATGGCAGTGGGATTGAACATATTTAGAGATAGGATATTTGTGATAGACAACAGTGAGTTCAAGAAGGTGATCTTGAGGGAGTTTCATGTGAAACCATATTCAGGTCACCCAGGCTATCAAAAGATGCTGACAGCAGTGAAGAAATTCTATTATTGGCCGAATTTTTTAGAAGGTTGTAGCAGATTTTGTGGCTATATGTTTGGATTTTCAGCAGGTGAAGGAAAAATGTAAGCATCCAAGTGGACTGCTACACCTGATTGCAATTCCATAGTGGAAATGGGAGGTCATTTCCATGGACTTCATCACAGGTTTCCCAAGACATCTAGACAGCATGATTCCATCATGGTTGTTGTGGACAGGTTGATAAAGGTTGTGCACTTCATTCCAGTGAATGTTATGTATTCATCTAGTGATGTGGCATAAGTCTTCATCAGATATGTAGTTAGATTGCATGGTGTTTCAAAGAAGATTTTGGTAGACAGGGATGAAAAGTTCACTTCAAATTTTTGGAAGGAGTTGTTTGCCGGTTTGGTTACATAGTTGGCCTTAATACAGCTTATCATCTGCAGATAGATGGACATACAAAGAGGGTCAACAAGATCCTGGAGGATATGTTGAGGATGTACGTGATGCATCAACAGAGAATATGGGAGGAGTATCTTCCATTGGTTGAGTTTTCGCACAACAATCGTTATCAGAATTCATTAAGGATGATTCCTTTCGAGGCATTGTATGGGTGGAGTTGTAATACTCCCATCAGTTGGAGTGCTCTATTTAACAGGGTGTTGATTGGACTAGACATTTTCGTAGGCATGGAGCGGGAAATGCAAGTAATCAAGAAGAATCTAAAAGCAACACAGGATAGGTAGAAAAGCTATGAATATCAGAATAGGTTGTTCAAGGAGTTCCAAGTTGGGGAACAGGTGTACTTGCACATCAAACCGAAGAAGAGCTCCTTGCGGATTGGATCATGTGCCAAGATGGCACCCTAGTTTTGTGGACCTTTCAAGATTATTAAGAGGGTTGGGCTAGTAGCATATCGAATTGCACTGCCTCCGACAGTGAAATTCCATGATGTTTTCCATGTGCCATTACTTAATAATTATATTAAAGATGTTAATCATGTGATTGACTTGTCTATATTGCATGTGGAGACAGATGGAGAATTCCAGTCGGAGCCTCAGTGTATATTGCAAAGAAAGGTGCTCATGCTCTGGAACCAAGCAATGGAGCAGGTTAAAGTGCAGTGGAAGCAATTTGGGCCCAATGAAGCTACATGGGAGATGGTGGATCAGATGCAGGCTTTATATCCTTCATTGTTTGTTAGTTGAGGCAAGGTAATTTTGGTATGATGTTTGGTATATGTTTTGACATATGTTTGGTGTGATGTTTTGATATATGTACATATGTATGTGGATGTAAATACCTCTATGATCTAATTTATAAAGCTTCAATAAGTGGTATGGGTGTCATGTTATTATGATGTTATGTTGTCATGTTGGTTTGCTTCTCAGTAGGGTGATCATTGTAAATACTACATCCAGCTATGTTATAATGCTCCATGGGCAATATGTTTTCTTTTCAGTGGTTTTGTTGAGGTATAGGTGTGGTTGAAGACTGAGGACATTGTCCCCCAAGGGGGGGTTCTATAATAGCCCTGGTGAAAATTCCATGTAATAAAAGTTAATAAAGAAAAAATAATAACCACGGTTGATGAGACACTTATTTCAAGTTGAATGGTGGGCAAGACATCCTAGTGTGGGTATTCATTGGTTTATTATGGCTAAGGAAATTGGAAAAGGAAATGGTTAAGGATTTAGGAAGGAAAAACTGGCCTTTTGGCACATTTATTTATGAAAATAATGGAAAATAGGAGAAAAGGAAGGTGAAAGGTCACAGGTTTCATGTGAGGAGGAAAATGAAGGAAAATAATTGAAAATGAAGAAAATAGAGGCCTAATTGATAAAAATGCTTCTGAGGATCCGTTGGTACCTTTTATCGGTTTAGTTTTGGAGATCTCTCATTATTCTCTCTCTCTCTCTCTCTCTCTCTCTCTCTCTTGGACACACTAATTTTTCTTGGAGCACTTTGGCATTGAATCAAGAAAGGAAAAGAAGGCAAGAGGAATGAAGGAGCAAGCAAGAAAGAGTAGGATCAAGCAGCTACAATAGGATTCTCTGCAGGTATCGAATTGCATGTATGTTTTCCTTGCTAGATTTTGCATGCATGGTGTTGCATGTGGTTCTTTGCTATTATGGCATGGGTTTTCCCAGATGTGACAATTTTTTCAGCATAGCCTTTCCATTTCCTAACAACCATGGTGTGATGGGGTTCTCATGTTTTGGTTGATCTGGACTTCTGGATGGATTCGAAGCTGAGTGAGGTAGATCTCCGAAAGAAAGAACACATGGCCTAGTGATCCCTTAACCGGACTATGGATTATGGTAAATCCATTGGCCTAGTGACCCCTGAACTAGACTGTGGATTGCAGTAAAGCCAGGTATTGTGTGCCTCTATAGGCCTAGGAATTCTCGACTAGTTAATGGTGGTATATAAGGTAAAGCATAGATTTGGTTTCCCTTAATTAGGCTTAGGAATCCTTGTCGGTGAATGGCGGGATATACGATAAAGACTAGAGGATGGAGTCCCAATTTAGGGCCTAGTGGTCCCTAGATTGGTGATGAGCCTCGGTATTGCAACAAGAATGCTACAACTCCCAAGGCTACCGAATTTAAATTATCAACCTGGGGTTCGTACAAGCTTAAGAGGTATTGGCACTATATGTGCAGCATACAATGTGTCCTTCCTTTACTGTCATGATGTAATGGAGTGCATATACTAAAATCAAACCCTAAACTAATTGCAGAAAATGAATTGAAATGGAAACCCTAACCTATTTCAAGAAATAAAGTACAAGGAAAGAAACATATTCTAATTGCATAAAGATTATGAACTAAATGTAAAAGAAACCTAACTTAAACCCATTTATCACATGTGATGATTTAAGCTAACAAAGCATGAAATTTGATCTAGAGAGTGCTAACTTCTTTGTGCATGAATAAATATAAAATAAGTTTTTCCTTTTTATCTTTATACTTAAAAAATTTAAATGCTAATTTTGCTTGGTTCTTTGGCAGGGGAGACAGGTGTGAAGGAAAAGGAGTACAATGGTTCAGATGGCTTGGAGGGTAAGTAGGGGCCTAATCCTAGCTTCTAGTGATGATTTTGCTCAATTCAGGCTCAAAACAAGCCAATACAGGTTTTCCTATAGGATGTCTATGGGAAATACTAGTTCCTACAGGATGTCTACAGGATCCCCTATTTTAATACAAAAAGCAAGCCGAAAGCTTAGGAAGTGGTCTATAAGGTGGAATGGAGCTTGAGAAAGGTGGATAATGGAAGAACAAGGCATGGAGGTAGTGGGCACTACCCAGAACTCAAGCAAGGGCTTCAATATGGGTAGATTTTCTCAATGGAAATGGCAATTTTGGCTTATAAAACAAGAATTCAGATTGAGACTTTAGTGGATTTTGGTGACATGGGTGGATGAGAAGAGATGAGGTCTCCCTGCAATGTAGAATATCCCGCAACAACACAAATTATTGTCTGCATCTATCCACAAATTCCTCTATACATAGGAAAGATTTATTAAATAACGGAAAATTACTAGTCGAAAAATTAGAAATTTGAGAACTAGTGAGCTAGTAAATTTATCAAATGCCTAACCTAATCAAGTGCAAATGCAATGGGGTAATTTTTTATTATTAAATATAATGTTTTTTTTATCTAATGCAAGTGGAACCAACTCGATTGAAGTTGTTGGGTCCCTATAATACTAGTGATTACCCCATTACTATTGTAGTTATACCCCTTATTAATATTGTTGTGCCCCTATTGCCCCCATATTGTTATTACTGAGCCCCATAGAATCCCTCTATTGTTATTTTGTGGCTTTATATTATTATTGTTAGGTCGGCTAGATTATATTGTGACTCCTTAGACTCCATATATAGAAAGGAGGTTTTGTCATTTGAATCATCCAAAATTGTTCATTTATGTAATGTAAAGGAGATTTCCCCCTCGAAGAGGCTGAATTATAAGGCGTTGATCTATTTTCTATCTTTTCTTGAGCTGGTTTCATAACATTTGGTATCGGAGCTTTGGATTCTAGGGTTTTGCTGCTCCAAACAGGTCATCGTGGAATTTTCGCTATAACTTTTTTTTTGTGAGGTTTCAAAAGTCACAAAAAAAACCCATTTGGGAAGAAATCACTCTGAATCTTGGATCCGAATTTCAGAGCTTTTTGTGCTATAGTTGCGGAGATATGATCTGAGGAAGTTTGTCTTTTTGCAGACTCCTGAATTACATTCCAAACAGGTGACCGGGGGAAAATCGTCATAACTTTCTCTCTGGGGATCAGATTGAAATTTAGTAAGAAGGTACAAAAAGAGGACATACAGTAGTTTATTGTATGCATTTTTCAGATCCAAAGGTAGAAACAGTGACTCGTGGCACGTCGTACAAGTTCGCTCTACTGAACTAGTCTATAATCAAGTCACTGTAGGAGATTTCGCATAACTCTTCCTTGGAGAATCCAATTTGGGTCAGACTTGTGGCATTGGAAAGAGGACATAGAGGGCTACTATAGGTCACAAATTCAGAACTATATGATCGGGAAGTACAGAGATACATGAGAGGCAATATCGAGCTCCTACAAAGTGAAAAAAGGTGTGTAGATTTTCTTAAATTTTTGCTTAAGCTTGGTTTGAAAATTTATTTTGAAGGAATTCAAAGGGCATAGTAGAGCATTATCACCAGTAACTGATGCCCCGAGGAAAGGAAATGCAAACACCTAGTAAGAACCTGAAAGCTCTAGCATGACTCATGAAGAAGAGGAAGAAATGCAACATGATATATCAAAATTACAAGACCA
>APFE031352602.1:53108-74646 GCA_000404065.3 Pinus taeda
TTGGATAATCACTCCAAGGTATTTGAGACTCCCAAAGGTCTCCCACCTATTCGTGATCATGATCATGCTATTCATCTGATTCCAGGAAGTGTTCCTCCAAACATCAGATTGTACAGATATCCCTATGTCCAAAAGAGTGAAATTGAATGTATGGTTGCAGAAATGCTAGAGCTGGTATAATTCAACCGAGTCAAAGTTCTTTCTCTGCTCCAGTAGTATTGGTGCACAAGAAGGATGGATCATGGCGCATGTGTCCGGATTATAGGGAGCTCAACAAGCTCACTATTAAAGATAAGTTCCCATTCCTGTCATTGATGAATTACTGGATGAATTGCATGGATCAATTTACTTCACCAAGTTGGATCTTCGTTCAGGATATCATCAAATCAGAATGAAGATTGAAGACATTCCTAAAACAACATTTAGAACTCATGAGGGTCATTATGAATTTTTGGTCATGCCTTTTGGCCTTACCAATGCACATTCAACATTTCCAGGTTTGATGAATTCAATTTTCAAACCATTCCTTAGAAAATTTGTGTTAGTATTTTTTGATGATATACTAATCTACAACAAGTCTTGGAAGGATCATGTTGAACATGTTGATAAGGTGCTACAACTATTGGAGGAGAAACAATTATATGCAAAAAGATCCAAATGCTTCTTTAGAGTCCAAGAGGTGGAATATCTGGGTCATATTGTATCTCATGAAGGAGTTAAGGTAGACCCTAGCAAAATTAAAGCCATTAAGGAATGGAAAATCCCCACATCCATAAAGCATCTGCGAGGATTTCTCGGGTGACAGGGTATTATCGCAAGTTTGTTAAGAATTATGGGAGAATAGCAGCACCTCTAACAACATTATTGAAGAAAGATGCATTTTCATGGACTCCGGAAGCAACAAAGGCCTTTGAACATCTTAAAGAGGCAATGTGCGAAGCACCGGTCTTAGCTACACCGGACTTCACAAAAACCTTTATTGTGGAATGTGATGCTTCAGGAAATGGAATTGGTGGTGTTCTAATGCAAGATGAAAGACCCATTGCTTTTGAAAGTCGTCCAATCAAGGGAAAGTTTTTACACAAAGCTATTTATGAGAAGGAAATGTTGGAAATACTCCATGCACTTAAGAAATGGCGACCCTACCTAATGGGAAGACACTTCAAGTAAAAACGGATCATGATAGCCTTAAATACTTTTAGAACAAAGATTATCCTCTGAAGAGCAAAAAATGTGGGTCACAAAGATGTTGGGTTATGACTTTGAAATCATCTACAAAAAAGGGAAGCAAAATGTGGTGGCAGATGCACTCTCAAGAAAGGATGAGGATGTGGAAGCATTGTTGTGCACCATTTCTATTATCCAACCAGATTGGATAAACGAAGAAAGGGTGGAATGGAAGAATGATGAAGAAGTATGGGCACTTATTCGAATGTTACAACGCGATTCCAATACATCTGATACATTTAGCTGTAAAAATGATTCGTTATGGAACAAAGATCGCTTATACCTTTGTAAGAATTCGCTACTCAAACAAAATATTCTTATGGAATTGCACACTTCTCCCTTAGAAGGGCACTCAAGATTTTTAAAAACTTACCACAGGGTTAAGTAGGAATTTTTTTTGGGATGGCCTTAAATCGGATACTCAAAATTTTCTGGCGGAATGTTTGGTTTTCCAACAAAATAAAGTTGAAACAATTAAGACCCCAGGTTTATTACAACCTTTATCCATTCTAAGCCAATGTTGGGAGGAGGTTTCAATGGATTTTATCACAGGTTTACCCAAGTATGAGGGAAAGAGTGTCATCATGGTGGTAGTTGACAGACTTACCAAGTATGCACACTTTTGTGCATTATCACATCCATTTAAAGCCAGTTCAGTTTCTACTGCATTTATGGAAACAATTCAAAAGCTACATGGAAACCCAAAGATTATTGTAAGTGACAGAGATCCCATTTTCACTGGAAATTTTTGGACAGAATTATTTTCTTGTCTTGGTACTCAGTTAGCTCATAGTCATCTTATCATCCTCAATCTGATGGGCAAACTGAGATAGTAAACAAATGTTTGGAAGGATATCTTCGTTGCTTTGTATCTGATAAACAGACACAATGGGTCAAATGGTTGCCTCTGGCTGAATGGTGGTATAACACTTCCTTCCATACAGCAACAAAAATGACCCCATTTATGGCACTTTATGGGTATCAACCACCATCCATCACATCATATTTAACAGAAAATTCTAAGGTTCAGGCAGTGGAACATCACCTAAAACATCAACAACAAGTCCTCAAACTCTTAAAGGATAACCTCGTGTTGGCACAAAATAGAATGAAACAACAGGAAGATCAACATCGAAGTGAAAGAAGTTTTGATGTAGGTGATTGGGTATTCCTATGGCTACAACCATATAAGCAAATGTCCCTCAATCAAGTTAAGAAGGACCATAAATTATCACCAAAGTATTACGGTCCGTACAAGGTGTTGCAAAAGATTGGTACTATGGCATACAAATTGGAGCTTCCTGTAGCTTCTCGATTGCACCCAGGTTTCCATGTTTCATGTTTAAAGAAGGTTATAGGCGACAAGCTCCCAGTTCAAACAATATTGCCAAAACTTGATGAGGAAGGAAACATTATATTGGAACCGAAAGCAGTCATAGAAGAAAGAACTTGACAGCTATGAAATTGATCAATTTCAGAGTATCTTATCAAGTGGAAGAATTTATCCACTGAAGATTCCACATGGGAGGATGAGAATTTTATGCAGAAGTATCCAGAACTACTCAAGCGTTAAGGAAAACACTTTTTTGAAGGCGAGGGGCATGTTGGGTCCCTATAATACTAGTGGTTACCCCATTACTATTGTAGTTATACCCCTTATTAATATTATTGTGCCCCTATTGCCCCCATATTGTTATTACTGTACCCCATAGAATCCCTCTATTATTATTTTTGTGGCTTTATATTATTATTGTTAGGTCAGCTGGTTTATATTGTGACTCCTTAGACTCCTATATATAGAAAGGAGGTTTTGTCATTTGAATCATCCAAGAATTGTTCATTTATGTAATGTAAAGGAGGTTTCCCCCTGGAAGAGGCTGAATTATAAGGCGTTGATCTATCTTTTCTATCTTTTCTTGAGTTGGTTTCATAACAGAAGCTCGTTAGCATGCTCTAAAAAATAGCAGAAATTTACTATTCTTCACTACAAAGGAGTTCCATAAATCTAGATTTTGGAATAAGAAGACTAATCCAAGTAACTCAATGATTACTGTGACCTTCCAAATATTTTCCAAGGATGAAATTATGTTTTTGATCCTGAAAATGAACTTACATCAACCATTTAACCCAATCCTACAACAAGAAATCATTAATACTAAATGCAGAAATAGAAAGAAACAAGAACAAGAGATACATATGAATATGAAGTGAAAAGAATAAAAACAAACGATACAAAAGGGCTCTGAGGCTTCTGAGATGGCCAAGCCCAAGGAAACTCAGAGACCTATGGATGAGAACAAGATTTAGAAGCTAAACTTGACACCAATCTTCATTATTTTCATCAGTAAAATTACATCCCTGCAAGAAAATACAATGGAGCTACAAAAATACGAGTTATCTTCACAAGAAGACTAATAAAAATCTATCCCTAGAGGAAAATTCGAATTTCTACTTATAAAAAATGATTAGAAATCATTCCCCATGAAAGGAGGAGGCTTTCCCCACCAAAATCCCTTTCTTAGTGGATCTGATTCCCAATACTATGAATCTACATTAAATGGTAGGGAACGCATTCCTAGATTTTCTCAATCATTGGAGTTTCACAATATGTGCCATAATTCCATAATATCTTGTTGATTTATTATTTAATATTGATCCTCATGTAGTAGGGAGCAAGTCCCTAAATTATCACCTCCAAATCTTCATAATCTACCCAATATTCTCATAATATTCCACAAAAATAAATAATATTAGGCACAAATATGCAATAATTCATAAATGTTCATAATGAACATATTAAAGTTAAAAATACATTATTTTATGCAAAAAAGAGAGGTTCAATATGTTGAAGGATGATTAGATGGGCCTTAATTTATGTTTAATTTAGAGGCATGGGCATTAATTTATGTCTAATTTAGAGGCCCATTAATTGGACTATGGATTGTGGTAAAGCCTTAGAAACTAGGAGAGGAAAATTCCTCATGGTGTAGGTGGAGAAATATGGTGGCATTCATGCTTGATTTGGCCTAGTGATCAGGTGGAGATCATGGTAAATCATGTTATTACATGTTTATTGTTTTGGCCTAGTGATCTAGTGTGGATTGCGGTAAATCTTGGTTTCCATTGATGAGGGTGAGGTGGTTTAGCCTTGGGATGCCCTCGTTGGTTCTTTTGGTTTGAGTCCCACATTCATGCTTGGAATATGGCACGAAGTTGATTGGCTGAAGAGATATTTGGCTCAGCCAATCTATGGTCGGGTGGAACGTGGTAGTCCATCCCATGTTGGCTTTTGCATTCATCAATAAGAGGTTCTTTCCTTAACATCTTATGTGTAAATGTATTGGTTTATATGTGGATTATATGTTTGATGTATCCTTTATATTTCTATTGTTATTAAGTTGGTTATAAGCATGTATTATGACAGTGATGATGTATAACTCTCTTCATGCTTTGATTTGTAAATGAATGAACAATGTATCTATGACCTAATATATGATAATGCAGCTAATGATATAAGGGAACAATGCTTCTTAGAAATTCTCAGATAAGTATGAGACCCCTATGCTCAAATATGTTATTTAAACCTGTAGATTACATATTTATGACATGTTTGACCAAATTCTGTCATGGCTAGTAGGGATCTAGTCAAGTCCTTGTTCAAGTAATTGCATTTGTATCCTCATTCTGTTGTTATCTTTCAATTCTGAAATTTTCATTGAGTTATGGGCAGTGACCTAGGCTCTGGGCCTGAAAAAGCGGCACAAATCCTGGAGTCACGAGCACAACTCTGAGGGGAAAATTCTCCAGACGCATGCATACCCATGTTGTGGGAGCATCTGGATCCTCCTGAACTAATGCATGTCCATATAAAGGGAGTGTCTGGGGGTTTAATGGTCTAAAACTTTAGTTGTTCTCAGGGGTTAGTTATCTGAGTGGTTGGGATGTCTCGTGGGAGTTTTTTTGTTGATGTGGAAGGTCTGTGTGGTGTGTTTCTGTCAATTCCACTTCCTTAAGGTTGCATAGGAGGTATAATCCCATTATAGTGACCTCTCGTCGCATATTTACCCAGTTGGTCTGTTACATGGGTAGATGTGGGATGAGGGTGTTACAATTATCCTCTCTAAATATGATAATCCATGGCGAGAGTCATTTTCAGTTGCAATGTTATCCTTTTTCTTGGAGGGATCTTCGAATTCACCCATTTTCTCATCACATTTTAAAGCATAGATCCACTTCGTCATGACAATCGTTATAAAAATCTTGATGTATATGTCAATTATCCTTATCATAGTCTTGTTTGGATTCTTCATTACTATGAGACCCTATATTCTCTTTGAATTTTCTCTCTGTCAGGAAAAATTTAGGTAAATTTCAACCTCTAGAATTTGCTCAAAAGTTTACTCATCTTCGTCAATATGCATCAAATTTGTACTCAAGATATCACTAATTTCCCCACTATTTCTTTATGCTCCTAAGTACAAATCCGGGTTACCGAGTGAACCTTGAGCAGAGATAAGACCTGTAAAATAGCCGGCAATGGCCACAAGTTCCTTAGAAAATTCCCTGTCTACATAGAATGTGTTTTGTCTATAGCTTTCATGGATTGTTCACCATCAATGTGGAAAGTTGTGTTATCCTCTTTATGATTGGAAAGACTACTGTCATATCCATTTTCTGCCCAACCAGCATGATGAAGTGGCCTTTCAAAAAATGTTCGTATTCCAAACTCAAAAAGGGTTCATATTCCAAACTTGGGATATTTTCCCTAGCACTGCCCTAGGCATCATTGACGTCATTAACTTAATGGGTGCATCAAACCAACATTCCTCATCTTCAGACATGTTCAGGATGCAATTTAGTTATATTTCCAACAAGATGACTACCACCTTTATCACCATGTACTTATTATGTACTTGTTCTTTTGATGTAGCACTATCCTCCAATAGCTCCTCTTTGGTTGGGATGAGGTATGCTAGGTATAGAAACATCCATAGGTCGTCCACATAACTTATCATCCATGTCATTGATTGGAGTGTCTTGATTTGGCTGTAGGAATTTATTTACTACAACATCCACTAGTACATTGCATGCCTCATATATCTTAGCCAACCTATTAAACATCAATCATGTGGGATTGTTTTAGTAGGCCAACCATGTGTCATCAAATACTTTCCTCCTTTGAACACCAAGTCCTAGTAGGAAATCTCTAACATAGAATTCCTCAAGCACCTACTCACAACCATAGAACCTACAAAAATATTTGATGAAATTTGGGATTGAACTTTTGCCTCTTTATTGATATTCATAAAACCACTTCTTTGCAATTCCTCTTAATATGGGGAGAAATAATTTCATCATAATGTCTTCATGAATAGTACTTTTGTTTGTTATAAATCCATGTAGTTTTGAACATGTTGAATATCCTCATGAGGATGTCCCATGAAAATCAGGATTTGCCCAAGAGATCCAAAAGATGGAAACCAATTCAGGTATCCAAATATTTTGGAGAATTCCAAATGTTCCCATGATCCATATTTTAGAGATCTTCGATATTAGCAAATAAAATATGAAAATGCAATGCACACTATAAAATACTATGATGAGTCATTAAGATGAGCTTGTTTCAATGAGTCTTCACAATCAATGTATGTGCTCACCTCTACATCCAACTATGTCTTGAAAATTTGTAAGGAATAAGGGCTTTGTCCCTTTATGGAGTCACTATGTGAAAATGATATCTTCAATGAAATACTCTCACAAATATATTTTCATCTTTCTTGGGAAAATGGGCTTTGTCTTCGACAACGACACAAAAAAATATTACCACCCAAATTGTATGTAATAATGAATGCCCTAATCCACAAGGTACAATATGAGGGGCAACATCAATGAAGTTCAAAACTATCACCTTAACAACCTACCCTTGGTGCTTTAGGTAGGCTCTGCCTCAACTCAAGTGGGGGTATCCTTAGTAGGATTACAAAGACCAAGCAGTGAAGCACAAGGTGAAGTTGAGAGTAACCTTAATAAAATGGGGTTTGGAGCTTTTTAGGGTTTTTTGAATAAGTGATGGATAGATATTAATGCCAAATCTAGCTAGGGAAATGGAGTCATGTTGAATCAAATGGAAATGAATTCAAGAATAAACCCTCCAAGGAGTTGGATTATTTTCTTCAAGAATCAAGGTTTCAAATAGAACCACAAGGCTAAATAATCCCTCACGAAATTAAGATTAACAATGAATTCAGGGTCTACAAGAAAGGGGCTTCAATGGAAAACAACCTTTATCATTCAAAAGCAATTATGACTTGATGCAATCACTTAATACTTTAGCCAAGGAACCATAAGGAAGGACAAAAGAATGGTATCAAATACTCATCAAATCAACAAAGGAAGAAAGAGGACAAACCTTAAACTTCTTCCTTCCCGAGGATAAGTTTATCCTTCATTGAATCAACCTTGAAAGGCTTAAAGAAGACTCGAACATTCCACCATTAATCTTCATGCACCAAAATGAAGCCAAGTAGGGAAAGATTTAAGAATTGAAAACATTCATCCACAAAGATAGAACCCTTTACATCATAAATGCTCTGAGAAAGATATGTCAATTAAGCTCTAACGAAAGAGAGAGAGCTTCACAACTATCCAACTATTAATATAGAAATACCTCTTGCAGATAGGTGAGAGCTCTTGCAAGTGTGCCCATGACCCACAACAGACAAAGGTATGGAAAAATATACAACAACTCCTATACTTAAAGTAGTAATCAACAAGGCATGCAAAGAGGTTGTCTTTGCATAGTCTTAATAGGAGAAACTATGAGATCCTAGATCTATCTCATGCGACCTATTTCCTACACACTAAGAAACAATGAAACTTTCCAAACTCCTTCCAGTGATCAACTCTTATTACCAATATAAGCCTAATCTATTCAAATGCATTAGATTGACCATTAAAATATCACACATGTAAACAACATGAAATAATGAGGTGAAATTTGTACAAATCCATTTCATTCATTAAAGAATCAATAATACTACAATGTATGTATCAAGTTTTACCTTGACCTTGTTGAAGTTCTCCCTTACTCCTTATCATATTTCTTACTCGAGCCTCATAGTAAAAATCATAGCAATGTGAGTTTGCTTCTCCCTTCTCTCCCTATTTCCCTTGGTATGGCCTTCATTATATATATGGAGGATATGTTATTTTGGGGTGAATGGATGAGCTTGAAGGCTTGAGTGAACTTGGTGAAGCTCGAGTCTGAAGGCTAGTTAGTGGTGATATGCATGAGGTGTTCATATTATCCCATGTAGAGTCTCCTTGGGATTGTAAATTTCAAAAGTTGGGAGGGTGATCATGGTCTAGCAGTAGTGCAAACAGGATCATCACATGCTGCAGGTGTTGTAACCAATGACTAGTCACACTCTATCATAAAGGATGAGCGTAAACATGCTCAAAAATCATTTGTCAAGGAAAAAGTCATAATGTCTTAGTGTATGATATAAAGATCCTCAAATATCCATTACGATGGTTTTAAGGCTATAATATATTCCCCCTAATGTGTGAGGTCAAAAGAGAATCCAATTTATGAAATACATTACAAATCTAGTAACAAGAGGCAGCACAAGGAAGGAGTTAGGAGTCTAGAACCAAAAAGCACCTGCATCTAATCATGAATCTATATAATATATCATCCCCGAGGTACACATACCCATACTCAAGGGAAATATAAAATATGGCATCCAATAATACAATACAAAACCATGGGAAGAAGTGTAAGATCATAACTACAAAGGAATGCATTATGGGTCCATGTGAAACTCAAATAGATCATATCCATAAAAAACCATGGTATGGATTGATGGAACAAAAGATATCAGGATGATGGTTGGAAAGTATGAGAATGCCCCTATAGTCTTCATAGTACAACTCCATTACAATTTGGGGAGAAGAATGCATAAGTGATGTGTCCTTGTGATGACCCAAGGTCCTTGTCTCAAACATAATGGTATAATACCAACCCGCATGAAAGATGTGTTGAAGTTGAATATGGGAGGATTTGTCTAAGCACTAGTCAATGATGTAAGTCATTAATAAATGCAAGGGAGTCTACCATTGAAGAATATGGATCCCAAGGTACCAAGCATAAATCAGTGAGTGGATGAATGAGCTAGTGTCGAACACTCATAACATTGGTCGATCAAGAACCAATAGTGAAAACCCATTGCTGGTCATGAGAAAAATTTCCAGTAAGGTCTACATTTCCCAATATATTATATGTTTGCTATACACTATTCCTATATAAAGAGCTTATGTCGATAGGAAGAGTAATTTTGAAGGAAAGCATCAATGCACCCCCCATCAATCGACACAAAACATAGACACAAAGTGTACATGAAGTAATAGAGTTGTAGTAACCAACTAATATAGAGATGGTTGAAGGAGAAGGTCAATAAAAAAATAGATGGTTTACTCAAGCATAACTTTCCCTTGAACATGTAACACGACATATGAACGACTTGCCAGTAAGGCCCAAGAGAATGATTGTATAATGCAACAATGTGGAAGGCAGAGAAGAACTCTCCGTAGTGACTGGGAAGATGACTAGAAAGCAGGAGTAGAAGACTCATGAGGAAACTCCTAGGTAGGCTATAACTCAACTGTAAGATTGATGTGAACAGATGCTGTGTTCAATGGCAACATGATTGACTATGGTCGTGAAATAGAAACAGAGATGTATGATTTCCCTCATTTTTTTGTGGGGAGGGTAGGGAGACGTATAAGTCTCCTTCATGATTTTACAAGCACAAAAAAGAGTTGGAAAGTAAGCTCGGAAGCATATTTTTTATTCAATTTTAATGAGCCTGAAAAAAGAGATAAAGGATACTCAATGGTGTCTTTTCACAATTTCTTAACAAGTGATAAATAGAGATAAACCGATGATCACAAGAAAACTTCAACCAAGTCAAGGTTAAACTTGATACAAACATTGTATTATTATTGCTTCTTTAATGAATGAAATGGATTTTTATGGTTTCCCCATTTTAATTTCATGTTGTTTACATGCATGATACTTTTATGGTCGATCTAATGCAATTGAATAGATTAGGCTTACATTACTGCAAACAACCGATCATTTGAAGGATTTTGAAAAGTTTTGTTGTCTCTTTCTATGAAAGAAATAGGTCACATGAGCTAGAGCTAGGATCTCTAAGTTTCTCATGTCAAGACTACATAACCACAACCATTAGTGTAAAGGTACACTGCCTTTCTAAACCTCTTTGCATGCTTTGTTGATTGTTTCTTTAAGTCTAGGAGTTGTTATACAGTTTTCCATACTTATAACTGTTGCAGGTCACAGGAAAGCCTATAAGAAGTCTCACCTATTTGTAGAAGGTTTGTGACTCCACTAGGGAAAGAAACTCATTTTCTTTCTCCAAGAGTTTGTAACCTTGTCTTTTCCTTTCCTAAGTATTATGTGATTCTATCAATTTTCTATATTATTTTTGTTGATTGTCATATTTTATAGCCTTGAACTTGCATTTGTAGACTTCATTTAATGTTACATGGTAGCAGGTTAAGTGTTCACACCAATGTGACCAATTGCAAGTTGCATAATTTTACAAGTGAAACCATCATCTTACGATCACTTGTGGGACACTATCCAGGTGCAACTACACATATAGATCACTACTTAGGATCTGTATCCCTCCTAGGTCTGAGATACGGGTTTGATGCTTTGAATACCCATCCCTTACCTAGTTATTGAGTTGTTGTGACTATCCCCAAACCATTGTTTCTTCCTTTTCTTAATATTTACTTTTGTGAACACAAGGATTTGTTTTAAGTTTTCATGAGCTATGGAAAATGATTCAATTGCTACTTTCTTTGCTTTTAACAGTCTTGTGCTTTCACATTTATTTAACAAGTTCTTTTTTTCACAATTAGTGTATCTTCAAGATCGATTTTAATATGTTTTTGAACATTGGATTTCTTATTATTGTCTTTATTTATTTTGATTCCTTGTGCAGCCGTTGAGGAGCTCTACATGTTATATTTTTCATTGTGGTACATTTGGAGTGGTTGCTTATTAATGTTTTTCAAATTTTGTTTATTTTCCCATTAAGTAAACATAAAACTTTCTACATTCTCGTGAGCATCTTTATTTTTAAAACAAAAAAAATTGTATCATTGGAATTGATACATTAAGGTATTTATTCATTCATCACATGTTCGTGCATTGAAGACATTTGGAGTAGTGTTGTCTTCATATTTTAAAAGGAAAGAAAAAACGAGAAACCTCTTACCTCCTTGTTGACGATGTTGGACCCGCCAATATTCAAGGGATCTCCCTGATATGAAGTCCCAACTAGACCTCACATTGTTTGGAGTAGGAGTCCCAACAGTGGGTGGTAATGTTATGCCTTGACTATGGAAATGCGCAAAGAGAAGTATGATAACTTTGGGTGAGAGAAAATGTGTGACCTTGCAAAGAGTCAAGTGTGATGCATGAAGGTTCCAACACACAAATGGAAGAGGAAGTGCACCCCTTGGAAGCTTTTAATAATACACAGCTTGAAAGGAACACACGAGTGAAATGACATCACAAGCTAAGATGTTGAATAGTCCACAAGTTAAAATGATGAGTTAATACAACAACACGCATTCAACAAGATTCATACAAATGCAAACGAAATAATTCATAAGCATAAGCATAAGTTAAATAACATAATTGTAAATACAATAAGAATAGTCCTACTATATTCACAACATATGCATGAAAGTGTGTTGGCTTTGATTTTATTATTATAAGTGAAATTTCCATTCATACATACACCATTAACGACCACTAGCCCCAATAGTGGAACATTACAGTCAAGAACACCTGCTCCTCCAAAGAAGTATACTCACTCTACGCTACGAAGAAGCTAAGGCTCTTCATAATACTCCTAAGCTTTTTCTAAGCCTGAGCCTAGCCAAAAGTTTGGCTCCCAAAAGCCCCTTACATGAGTTATAATGTTATATTTATAATAAGAGGGGGTGACTCTTCAACTCCTCTTTGTGACAATTGGACTACCCTCACGACTCTTCATATTCCAATATTGACACTTTGAATTTCACTTACAACATAATTACAAATAATATTACAATTTACACATACCCATATAGGAAAAAATAGGGTAGAGACAACTTGACAACTTAACAAGACAAAACACTATGATTCTTGAGTTTGGGAAAACTCTAGCTCGCCAACTCCCACTTGATGCTTCTCGGTCATGTGTCGATGCCAAGCTTTGTACTAGGTGATGACATCTCCAAACTGCATGACAGTGTCAGGCTCGAAGCGGACTCTAGCCTCCATAGCATCTCGGTACAGTGATTTGGAACCAGTCTTAACTTATTTCTCGAGCAGGAGCAACATGGTTATGATCTAGACATGACCACCAATGTAGTTTTTCATGTTTTTTGTTTAGCTCTAAATCCTCCTTGGTGGAAAATTGTCTCAGCTGCTCCAAGTATTCTTCAATCTCCTACCTAACTTGATATTTGAGTTTAGCTTTGGTGAGTGAGCTGACTAATGGGATCTTGTGGGTTCTCACCATGAAATACAAATTGTTGTACAACTGTACATATGAGGCCTGAATGTTTGCAATGAACGAGGTGAGTTTCTTGTTGTTTTGAATCAACATTCAAACTCTTTCTTTCCCTAGCTCTACATGTGGCTTCATCTTCTTTACCAAAGTAAGTGGTGCCCCTTTGTATCGCATTGTCCACTCTTGCACGAGGGTGATGGAAGTTTCCACATTCCTAAGAGTCCTGGAAAATTACTTGCTCTACTGTTGGAAGCTATGCAAGTGGACAACTACCTTGTATACAGTCATGAGCTCCTCATATAAGTCCCGCATGGTCTCTCCGAGTGTTGATACTTCACAAAGTATCGTTGCTCTAATTTCCCCCAAGTAGACCTATGTGGATACTACGTTTTGTGTTGTTGCACGGATCTGTTTTATCTATTGCCGAGAAACCTGTAATTTTTGTGCCAGTTACTTATTCTTGGTCATAAAATAATGAGTGTTTGATCTTGTTGCACTTGCAAAGGCCAAGTTGGCTCCGCTAATGGAATTTGGATTCTTCTTGGTGTCCACCACTATCACCCTTTCTCTAATGAATGCAAGGGATGTATGATCATCTGAAAAATGCTTTCTCCGCATTTCTACGTTTCTCACCTGAAGTTCATTATATGGAAAAGTGTACACATCCATTACCAGATCATCATCAAGGGAAAGTATGTCCCCTTCCTTGCTGAGGGCTAACTCTACAGTTGGAGGTAGTGGAGACTGAAGGATGACCTACGAGGCATTCAACATCAAATAAATATCTTCATCTTAAGGTTCTAATACCATCTCCATGTCCACAACTTCAATCAAATATTCTATAGGTTGAGCAAGCTCCCGGTCCTGCATCTGTTCATTCTTTCCCTCTACTGTTGGATGGTTTTGTTCTTAAATCAGTGTTGTTTCTTTTTTCATTGCGCCTTTCCTTTCTTCTTCTTCCTTCTTCTTCTTCTCTTCCCGTGCTTTCCTCCTGGGCTCTCATTCTTCCTTCAGTTCTTGTTTTACTTGTTGTGCCCTCAGTTCTGCGTCCTGAAAGTTCTACTTTTCTCTCTTCCTCTGCTCTACTCTTTGTCTCCTATGCTTCCTCTTCCCAAGTTGCTTGCATAAGGATTGAATTTGCTTTCACTCTGCAGCTTTTCATTCCCTATATTCTGCTAGCAACCTTTCTCTTTCCCTGATCTTGTACTAGATTTTTGCCTTCTACTATTGTTGTTGGACTTGTTGCCGTGTTAGCGTTGACTCCTTTTCTATAAATAGTTGAGTGTTCGAATATATTGGAAAGTTAACTGGAGCTTTTTCAACTGCTTCCCCGGTACTTCTTTCAATGGTTTCTCTTGAAGCAACTCTCTTTCGTGCCATGGTAACAATGACTGTTGGAAAGAAGTGCTTCACAAGTTTGGTACCTGTGGGAGAAAAAGGACACTCATGGCAAGCAAATATTAACTTCAACAAATCAACTTTCAAGGCATGATCAAGAAGAAAATTGGGCATCTAATGGGAAGGATTACGCAATTTTCATTGGAAAGAGGGATTCGTTGCCTATGGGAACTACGCATTCCACAGTCCCAATAGCCAAGGATGAAGCTTGTGGCCTGACACTGCACAATGTGCAGTCCTAGCCTGGGCAGAGACTGGGAGAGACTGCACATTGCATAGTCTCAGTGACCAAAGTGATAGGTTGACCCATGGAATTGCACATTTCATAGTTGGAGCCAGCCTATACGCATTGTGCAGTTATAGATGCCAAACTTGTGGCTTGAGACTTAGGATTGCGCAGTGCCCAGCTGGGCAAGGCAAAATCCGGCCAAGGGAAGTATAGATATTCCCGGTAGAAGTGTGAAAAATAGTAGAATTGAATGATAATGTGAGATTGAGTATAAAAAATAATAAGTGTGAATGAATCAATGTGGATCAAGTGCAGAAACTGATCAAACAAAAGGAAAATCAAGTATGTGAGAAGAGTCACCGCAATGACAACCATTAATGCAAAAACAGGAAAATCGATCTGACATTTATGAAAGGCAAGAGATAACTTGAAACACCACTTATACAAGATAAAACAAGTTGAAACACCAGCAACCATGAAGAGAAATAAGCAAAACATCACTCACACAAGAGAAACAACAAAAAGCAACAAAAAAGGCGGCAAAAGGCAAAAAAAAAAAAAAAAACAACAACAACAACTCACCCAAAAAAGCGACAATGACCCCACCGAAGGTTCCTTCATGTCTTCTGGAATGCTAGCTCTCCAATATCGAATGCTCAAATGAGCTTTAGAGGTGTCGATTAACTATATTTGAGCAAATGAGGTTTTATGACGCGGATGCCTGAGATCAAGGACAATGGCAACACTTGGTAGATTAAAGACTACTCAATTCTGGGAAACCAGGCAACTTTTTGTCTCAGTGTGCACTATGCAGTTTCTAAGCTTAGTGAGGGTTGCGTAGTTTCTAGGCTTAGTGTTGGGTTTCCTTCCATGACTGCACACTTTTTGAGCTCAAGCCTAACTATAAGTCAGGATTGCGCAATTCCTATCATCTAGGTTGCTTTCCCTCAAGGATTGCACAGTTTCTGGAGGCAAGCCCAGAACTGCTGTGAGACCAAGTTGGGAGATCAGATTTTGACTTAGAAAGATAAGCTAAGTGTGAAAACAAGAAAACACAAGCACAAATGAAAAAGATAAGTCTCAATCGAAGCATGAATACCTGGATCAATGCAAGATGAGCTCTTGTGGATAAGAAGGAAGGCTCCAAAATTGAAGCATAGGTAACATTTTGGAGGGTGGTTGTAGTCGCTATAACACTCCCCTAAATAGAATTCATTGAAAAGAAACATTAACATCAATTTCATTATTTTAATTCTTATTTTGTGCATCTTCAATTGCACACCATATCCCCTTTTGGTTAAATAATAACAACTAGAGGGAATGACAATTAAAATTCATTAGACATTTTCATTTATAACAAACCAACAAGCTTCAGATTGTAGGGCCTTAGAATGGGATTAGAGAGTAAACTCTCTAACGCCATAAAACCAAATCTAGTTCTACTACTGACTGCAAAATCCACCACCATGTTAGATTCATGTTGAAAACCTCCTCTCACATAGGAGTTAAACTTAATGTCTCATTAGAGGCTTGTCGAGTGACATCTCCACTCCATTGGTTTCTGGTGCTTGTTGGATTATATGCATTGAGGGTCTCATGAGGGCACATAGTTCATTGTGAACAATCCCCCTTTGATGTTTCAAGCTTAGTATCCTTACCAATGCACATGGTCCAATTTGATGACTGTTCCATTGGTCATTTGGTAGTGAGGTGGTAACGTTAGTGGTTTTTTTCAGGATATCCAACCTAGGTGACTATGGGAGGGAAGTCCCCACGGTACATGACGTAGACATCAATCACCATATCAATATTGTTAGGGGGTGATGCTCCATTCCCCCTAAGATGCCACTTGTGTAGTTAAAGGAATTTATCAAAAGGGTGAGGTAATTGCTTCTCATCCTTTGCTAGTTGGGGATCTTGGGGATTTCATCAACACAAGTTTTTTGGTTCTTAAAAGGCCCTAGTATACTTTCCAATTTGCTAGTTGTTACCTCAATTTTTTTTGTTAGTCCATGCTCTTTGGTCTAGTGTAACATATTTTTTTTTGTAAGCTTAGTAGGACTACATCTTCATCATGTCCATATTATCACCTCGATCGGGGGGGGGGGAGCACAAGATTTGAACCCAAGACTTCCGGTTCAGTGAGACTTCATTTCCATAGCCATTGCCAATTGAGCTACCCCAAGCGGATGGTCTAGTGTAACATTTAATTTTCTCCTCTCTTTTTTTTCACACTCTAACTCCAACATCATGGCTAAACCAACAACTCATCAATCATAGATACAACATGGTCTCTCTCTCATCATAGAAGAGTAACCCGTTGTTCAAAGGCAAGAGTCGTTACTAGATAATACTCCCTCGAACCACCTTAAGGCACACACCACCAGTTTAGGAGGAAGTCCTAAAATAGATGCTATAAAATATACTTCTTTACACCAATTCAATCCTCGTTTGATTGACCCATTTGGACCCATATTTCAACAAATTGACTACACAATTTCAGACTCTTTTTCCCTTTTCTATAATTTTCTTGTGATGTTAGGAGTTTGTTGTAGCAGATGCAACACCCTCCAAAATTTTCGCTCACATCCAAATTTTGGAGCCTTCCTTGGTTTTTCCATTGATGGTTGCAAACACTCGAGCTCATCCTGTTGGGTCTAAAATGCGGATGCAAGTTAGAGTTTCATTTATTATCAACCCAGGAAATTAAAACTTCGAGGAACATCCACCATATGTGGACTTAGAGACAAACTAAACTAAGCTAGGTGAAGAAATGCCAAAGCTCCCTTACAGAAGGTTTTCATTGGGATTTCCAACATCTATTTAGTCATTTAACAAAATGAAATCTAAAAATTAAAAGACATTGTGACAAGTGTAATAAATATTAAAGCTCCCTTACAGGAGATTGTTCATTAATATTTCTAATCATCTTAATCAATAAAGTATTTAAACTAATGAAATTAAAGCACTTAAACATAATTCTGATTGATTGCATGAAATATAAAGCTTTCTTACGAAAGACTATTCATTTATATCTCAAACATATAAATCATAAACTTAAACTAATGAAATCAAACATTAAATAACAAATCAGATTCATTGAAGGAAACATTAATACATTCTTACGAAAGGTCATCCATTAATATTTCAAACATATGAACCAATAATTTAATCTAATGAAATTCACAAACAAACATAAAATGAAAGTCTACCAAAACAAAACAAGTATGCAAGTGAGGCAATGGGGGCCCTCCATAGCTCCACAAGCACACCTAGAAAGAATTAAAATGTAGAAGAAAATCCAATCTACTTTATTTATCATCAATTGCAAATTGCGATTACAATCTCCAAGTTTTACATTCCAAGAGGTTCTAAACTCTCTATTATAATGATTCTAAAATCTAAAATTACAAATGAAGGACTAAGTTTCAATGAAGGATATAACACTCCTATTTATACAACAAGATATGATAACAAACTCATAAATGTAGATCCACTATTCCCTCCTTTGATCCACATATTTCTCAACCAATGGTGACACATAACCCTATCTTCCATTATTCCCGGATCCGGGTGCAGATATGATCGCACGGCTCTCCATGCAAACAATTAACGCCCAGTACTGCCAGCTGCAGGGCAGCGTGGCTTCCCGGGATGTTAAAACATGCGAGAGCAGGTTTGCAATTAAGTTTAGATCGGGAAGGGGACCAGCATTTATGCACTGCATCATTCGATGCAACATTCTCTCAGTTATAACCATGGCGATCCACGGCTTTCTCACCCTGTTCTGTGCTCTGAGGCGTGGCAATCCGATTTGGTTGACGGAAGCAGAGATTGATGGCGTAATTATGGGGCATCGCCGCAAGCTCACAGACATTTCTCTCAAGGGTAATCCTTTTCCTGTTCTAAATTTCTACACTTTGTTTATGTTGGTTATCTTTGCGGTTTTCCTGGTCGTTAGCATGGAGCTGTTGGTCAACACCTTGGTCCTGTTAGTTGATAGCCTGGTTAAGCATACCTTTAGCCTTAATTGTCTTTGTTCTGTTTGTCATACTGCGTATAATCCTTCACACAACTTCCTCTTTTCTGGCATAATGGTTCGCTCTTGTAAAAGGCAACATTCTGGGGGACGCCGAGACACCCATTTGCATTCTTCCGCCGGTTTTGCCCTGGAAACTACGGCGGAACCGCTCAGTCCCTCACCCGCTTAGGAAGCTAGGCCGTCTGCTAGCTCTGGTAGGAAACCCAAGCCCAATAGTGCTTTTCAAACAAAGCACTTTAAGTTCCAAAGTAACCTGCATGGACCCCTGGTAACTGCTCACATCACCCTCATTTTCTCGGAGGAGGAAAATCTTGTCACCCCCTTGACTTGCATCACCCCTAAGCCCTCTCCCGGTAGTGACAATTCCTCGGACAGTGACAGCAAGGATAATTGGGTCAAAGAAAAGGCTGAACAGGAGGCTCTTCTCAGAAATCTCCCTCCTCTGGATGACACTGTGCCTGTGGCTAAGGATAAAATTCATGGTGACGCGGAATAGGCCATCACCATTCCTGGCAGCGACTTGAGTGGCAATGAAGGTCTTAAGGATGGCGACATTGCCCGAGACGAGAAGAAAAATAATGACCCGACACAAGAGAAGTAGCAACTCCTGGGACAGTCTCTCTTGTTTTTGTTCAGATCTCAGAATTATGGTTGACTCTTTTATGTATTTGTCTTACTGGTTTGTAGCTCCCAGATGGGATTTTTATCACTCTGCGTTCGCTGAGCCGCATGGTTTTTTGTGTTTTTGGACAAACTCAGTTTCTCTTCTTGCCGATGTATGTTCCTCTCTATGTATGCTTTCTAGTATCCGGGACTCTGTAATAGCTTGCCCCAGCTTATGTCTGTAATGGGGCAGCATTGTTTTGTCGAGTGCAGAAATGCCTCGCTCATATGTAAAAATATTTTGTGTTTCAATTAATAGAAGTTAGTATTTGCAGAGAAAAAAAAAAACCCTATCTTCCATTATCTCCTCCATGAGGTATATCTTCTCAAATTCGAATTTAACCTTGGGAGGCCACATAAGAGGCTTTTGGAAGCTTCCTTTTAACCTACACATGTCAACAAACTCATTCCAATTGTTAGGTATAAGTATAAGCATATTATTTTCTAAAGTTTAACCACAAATTCACTTAAAAATACTAAGAATTAATAATGTTTTGGAAAACACAAAGGTAACCCATATAATGATGAAAGTGAAGTGGATGTGATGACATGGTGGTG
This sequence comes from Pinus taeda, assembly GCA_000404065.3. Lineage (NCBI taxonomy): Eukaryota > Viridiplantae > Streptophyta > Pinopsida > Pinales > Pinaceae > Pinus > Pinus taeda. The sequence continues at coordinate 72,823 of APFE031352602.1, forward strand.
GAATAGAGGTGAGAAAATGTGTAAATGCAGTGAAAGTGGATGTATTTTAAGGATAATTCTTAGGCCCAACATACCCCCAAACTAAAGGTATTGCATGTCCTCATGCAATCTATTACATTACTTTTGAGACTTGATCTTTGGCTTAAACTTTGCATGATATCATTTACTTAACTTTTGCAAATTGTGTTTGTTGAATTGCGACTTGGTTGGTTCTTGTGTTTCAACCGTATTTTGTTTGTTGCATTCAAATTCAATGTATGATATTTGCATAATGATAATGTGATTTTTATTGCAAAGTATTTTTTTTGGAATGCATCATGGTTTGTTCTTATGTAACAACCATGATTGTGTTTGCATCCAATTAGCTTTTTAAGTACTTTTTATAAAGCCATTTATATGCTCATGATGAAGTAATAGTAAATATATTTTGAAATTATGTCTGTTTTAGAATGTGATATATGAATATGGAAAAATATGAATGTGACAAAGTATGAATGTAAATGTATCAACCCCCAAAATTATGGTTTTGGAAATTTTGTGAAATGAGAAAAGGAATTTTTTCCAAAAATTATTGACTTCCCCCCAGCCTTATTTATTGACTTGTCCTCAAGTCATTTACATCAAAAACTGAAAAGTAATGAAAGTAAATCTACTTCCTCTGCTACAAAATGATGGATCTTCAAGTCTTCAACACCCGTTGGCCCAATTCTTGTCATGTGAATAAATTTTTCAGTGTCAAACATAACAAGAAATTTTTAAGTTAGTTGCCATTAATGGATGCCACTAGTCAACACAAGAGCTCCCATCTTTGATGTGGATGAGAGTAAAGTTGCCCCTAACACATATTTCTAAGTATGAATGAATTTGTTGTTGTCAAATGCTTAGAAGATCCGATGAATAAGGGAAATTGATGTACTCGCTTTGTTTATCGGCATGATAGCTTGCCCTTAAGGCATGCAAGCTTCAATGTGTTTTTAGAAAAATATTTAGACTCAAGGACTATGGTCTCTATGGTGTATGGAAGCAAGGTTTTATTTGCAAGGGTAAGAAAACAGAAACTAACAATGAATATGAAAAGTGGAACAAAAATCTTGTAAATGAGCTTCGTTGCTTTTATTGGTGGGTTAGGATTGAAGAAAATGTAATGAAGTGTATGTGGATAATGAGAAATGGATCTTGCTGGGAAAAGTGAATTATGGCATGCAAAAGCTCAAAAATAGAAAATCTGCTCATCAATTCTGGAATTTCTGCTAAAATATATGAGTTTGATCAGTGTTGACCAGCCACCTGTAGACTTCAAATTCAAGTTTGGATAGGTATTTCACCATCCTTAGACACTTAGGAACAAACCCCAGATCTTCGAATTTGCTAATCTGTCATGCAACATGTCAAACCATTAAGCTATTACAGGAAGTTGCAAGAACTGTTGAAAATAATACTGAGAGGGGGGGTGAATCAGTATTATCTAGTTCTTTTAACAAATCTTCCTTATTTACACTTTGAATTATTTTTGCATATCAGTACCATAAAATAATGAGCAAGAAAAATAGACAGTCACATCAAAGAACACCGGATATAAGGTGGAAACCCAATGTGGGTGAAAACCACCTACTGCAATATGTCTCTATCTTCTTTCAAATTAGAAACTCCTTTTACAATGGTCTTGTACTGGTGCAGTCCTTTACCAGTACGCAGGCTGCAACCTATAGAAAGCTACAACTCTCTCTCGTTTTCCAGTCTCTCCTGGAAGGGAGCTACAACCCCCTACTTCTTTTCTTTCAAGGACCACTTTTCATAAATTTTCAAACTAGATCCATAAATATC
>APFE031352602.1:96211-154500 GCA_000404065.3 Pinus taeda
ACCAGTTGTCTTGCTGTGCAGGAAGGCCTTTCCCTCGCTGAAAACAACATCATACCCCCTGTCTTCTAACATCGCCACTGAGATGAGATTCTTCTTCAATCCTGGAACATGCATGACTTCCTTCAATACAAAGGGTTTACCAGACTCCCTCTCAAAGGAAATGGTACCGATACGGTCGCACTGTATCTACCATCATCGCCCATCTTGATGTGCACTCCAAGATCTTTGTCCTCCAGATCAGAGAACAAAACTCTATCTCCCGTCATGTGAAAAGATGCACCACTGTCCAAGAACCACACTGATCCCATCACACTTGAAACCAAGCATGCGATCAATGAAAAATCAAGCTCAAACTGAGAAGCTAAGGCCTCTCCTCCTGCAGATCCAGCAGCTTGCTTGTTCTTCTTCTTCTGCGGACAATTTGTGACATAGTGTCCGTGCTGGTGACAGTGAAAACACTTCACCTTGGACATATCCTGCTTCTTGCCTTTCGCACCAGACTGAGAAGCTTTCTTGCTCTTCCCTTTCTTTGCTTTGGCAGCCAAAGCACAATTCTCTTCATCAGCTCCCTTTGACGAAGATCCGTCCCTGGTTCTCCGCCTGATCTCCTCCTGCACAAGATCTGACATAGTCTTTCCCATCCTGGCAACTTCTCCCGACCATTGACAGAGTCCTGATAGGAATGCCAACTCTTCGGAAGACCAAGGAGAGCCAAGCTCACCAAGTCCTCGTCATCGACAGTAACCCCCACACTTCCCAGCTCATCTCGACACTGAGTGAACTTCGTGAGATACTTGGGAATACTGTCACCCTTCTCGCATTTGATGTTTCTGATTTTATCTTTGAGCGCCAGCTTCCTCTGATCGCTCTTGCTTTGGAATAATTCTGTTAATGATTTCCATATCAAATATGGAGTAGCCTTTCCATGGAGGCTGGACACAATGTGATCCTTCACGCCCTCCAACAGAATCCTTCGACATTTTGCGATCTTCTTTTGCCAAGCATCAGCTTGAGTAGCATCAGTAGGCTTTGGGATATCCGTATCTATGAACTCCTTCAGCCCGTTATCATCCAATACTGCCTCCATCCTGTCCTTCCATGCAATATAGTTTGAGCTGCCCTCAAGAGCATACTCCAATCGCAATCCGTTGAAAGACATTGCTGCGTTGTCACCAAGAAAACACTGCTGCAAATTCGAATTCCACCAGCAACCAACTCAACCGCCTCGGATCTAAGATTCGTGAGAACACAATATTTCTCGTACAGAGATTGACTGTATGGGCTTTCACCGGATATTTCACCTTCCAAAGGAAGGATGAATCCAGAGGCTACCTGGCCCGATTATAGGCTCTGCCTAGAGAAATAGAATGTAAACACTTCCTGAATAGTAGATCTGATGATCAACAGCTCTGATACCATGTAGAAATTTTGAATAATTTAACACATATTCAATGGAGATTATCCTGATCATGTTCTATTGCGGAAAACATACACAATACATAAGCTCCTCTACGTTGATCATCAATATAGCAGCATCAATAACAATAAAACATCAAGAGCATTCACACATTAACACAGTATGTATCCCGGGGAAAGCATCTCGCTAAAAACCCCAACTATCTGTATATTAATGATTGAGTCATGTAACATTACACAGCATAATACTTCTCACAAGTATCTCCACCTCTGTTACACACAATACAGCTCAGATCTGAATCAATCACTGGCTCAAATCTCCTTCGCTGCTTGCCTGCCTCCGCTGCTCAATACCTGCTCAAGAACTGATGATAATTCCAAGGCAACCACGTATTTACTTGGCAAAATCACGTGAGCACAAGCTACAATGTGGGAAAATACATGGGCAAAATGTGGGCAAATACGTGGGAAAACTCATTGGCTTACTCAATCCCTTGATTGTGCAAGATCTAATGCACAACTATAGTCACAATTGATAGCAATCTGATTCTCTAACACCTGTCCCTGCTGAACTGAACTTGCACTGACATGCAACTGAGTTAACTGATGTATTCATTAGTTGTATTATGAGTTAATAACTTGTGAATTAATTAATAACTAATTCACCCAACTCATCTCTAGTCTATTCGCCCGTTAGACTAAATACAACCAGTTTAACAAAGCTAAACTGAACACAACTCCATCAACTGCACCTCCAGTCCACTAAACTCAACTCACTTGAGTTCTAACTGAAGTCCTGCATGCAAATATTAGTCATCCCATAGGTAACCATGTATTTCCTTCTGGTATCTGCATGTACCACATCCGTAGCTCATCCTCAAGTGCTCCAAGAGAATAAGACAAAGTTTATAGTCTAAATATTATTATGAGCTAATAATATTTGACTGTTCTATATTTACACTGAGCAGTCACTCTGCTGTGGTGTCACTCCGCTGTGGTCTAAAAAATAGAAGTCCATCTATTTTTTCCAACTTGATCAATCATCCATAAACAGCAACCTGCAATCCATAGACATGATCCATATGTCTAAAAATAGACTTGCGCCAAAAATAGCCTGTGAGCCCACTTAGTGAAGGCGACTCTTTTCACTAAGCTCCATCATCTTGTTGCAATCTCAACAAAGTCCAATGGACGCACACAAGAAGTTAAAGAGTCATGTCAGTAGAAAAGTCATTAGAAGTTGAATGGTCATGAGGGTAGTGTAAGAGCCCTATCCTAGCATCTTCTAACATCTCTATTTCTGATGAATTTAAATGCAATAAGAGGCAATAGTTTACTTTCTTACAAGACTTTTAAACAAACAAAATTTTACCATTTACATTCTAATCCTTATAACTTATGGTGAACATTTCATTTTAATAAATTTACATGAGTAATCTATAGAGGAATACTTGTACCGATGGCTGGTGGAGATGCCTTTGAGCTGCTGCACCTGCTGAACGCTTCTCTTGACTGATCCAACCGGATTTACCTCCCAGCCAACTAGGAAATAATTCCTAGCACAGAAAACCTCCACAGATTCCCTAGCCCTCCGAGCACAATTCCAACCAGATGTAGTGTGTGTGTGCAAGATGACTGATCCAGACCAAGATGAACAATAATTCCCTCCTCTCAACAACCCAAGAAACCTCCACAAGTTCCTAAGGTCTCCAAAAATCACAGCAAATCCTAAAATCACAACCAACCCAAATCAAAGTCAATCCCAAAATCAAGCAAGACCCCACATGCCCTTTTCTCCCTTCCTCCTTCCCTTTTTATACCCTCCCTCTCTTCTCCATCTCAACCACATCTCATTAATGTCGTTAAATTCTCATCATCCTTACTATTGAATTCTCTTCTCCCAAGTAAAGTTGGGAGTACATTTGGAAATATGATATGAATATAAAATTGGGAAATTAATGGGAGAGGACCATGTCTTCTGCCAAGTAAATCTGAAAGTACATTTGGGAATGTGAGATGAATATATTTATATTGATAATTAAATGGAGAGGACTATGTCTTCTCCCAAGTAAATGTGAGAGTACATGGGAATGTGAGGTGTAATTAAATGGAGGGGACCATGTCTTCTCCCAAGTAAATGTGAGGGTACATTAGGGAATGTGAGATGAATATATATATATTGCTAATTAGTTGAAGAGGACCATGTCTTCTCCCAAGTAAATGTGGGGGTACATTGGGGAATGTGAGATGAATATATATATATTATTTGAAATAATGGAAGGAGACCGTATCCTACCTAAGATTCAATTTGAGAAGGCAAGTTGGGAATTTTAATAATAGAAATCATGAATTTTATATTAGACCAATATTTCTTAGTATTTTAAAATAATGTAAACATTAATAAAATTTGCAGGATAAGATTTAAGTGGGGCATTACATACACCCCTCCTTCATCCCGAAGTTAAAATGAAAAGATACAAGGAGTTTGAAAGCATAGCAAACCAGAGAGAGTTATAGCAGTAAAATTTGACAAGTCAGACAATGACATTACTTCCCATCAAGGTTCTCCAACTGATCTATATCCTCCTATCCATCCTGACCTACTTTCGTTCCCACCCTAAACGTCCTCTACTGCTTTATCAGTGGCAATGACCATACTAATCACTGATAAAACAGACATGGTGGAAGCGTCGACTTTATCAACCTAACTTCCCCAGCAGGCAACTGGCAATCGTCATCACACATCTAGGGGAGCGTGTCCACCACTACCCTCCCACGATTCCAGGTTTTGGAGGATACACGGTGGGAAATGCCTCCACCCCTCCTTCAAAACTAGGGTCAACACCCTAATATGGACCATGCTACAGAGCTAGTTGGACTTGTTATCGAATAATCCAGTCAGGTCATCTTGCCACCTGTCATTTGCATTTTACTCGGTAATAAGAGTGCATATCAAGTAGATACCAAATGTAGTAGAATAATGTGCATTATACCTTCCCCATGGGATGTCTCGACCTTCCCTCAATGGAAGAGTAGATCTCAGCTATCATATATTTCTTCCCCCCCCCCCCCCCCTAGCTCTCATTCATGCATTTATATAACAACAAGACGTATAATCATCACATTATTAAGTCTAGTATCCACGTGTCAATTTTGTAGTTCATATTGGAAACAAATCATAATTTCATTACGTTACTTATTAGATAAATCATATCCACTTAAGCCATACATGAAGCAACTATAGCTCTAATCAGTCATGCACTAGATAAATGATCACCAAGTACGTCATACATTAGGTCATACATCAAACATTTTCATCATCAAAATCAAACCTAAGTAGTTTCACGTGTCCAACCAAATGCATCAATATTACATAATGTTCATAAATAATAACATGGAACTGCAAAATAGAGCCTTAGTATGGGTAGCTATCTAATTCAAAATGGGCATCACAGATGCTCATGTGTCAACCTTGTGAAAACCCTTGATAATAATTAGAGTTGAAACAGATTCGACTATCCACCAAGGAAAAGAGCATTTGAACCCGGATATGCTATAAGGTGGTACCAAAACCGAAATATTGGCAAGCAACGGATTAGTGCACTATCAATTCCACTAGAAGGTGCTAGTATAAGTTTCAAGCATATTATTTCTTTAATACCTCAGTGAATATAAAAGTCCCACTCTTCCAAGTTGCTAGTTTTTCATCTTCCAAACCAATTAGTTAACTTAAAAATAAAAGGCTCCAAACTTCAAAAACTGTTTCCAGCATGATTTTCATATTTATTGAGAGAAATGTCCTCTAAATGTCAAAGGTTCAAATTTATTATATATTTAATCATTGTTTACTAGTACTAAAACAATTTCATGATATATATTGCAGCTCACAATATGACCAGACAAATGAGAAATAAATAAACGAATGGAATAATTGCCTTTGCTCTGTTGTTATTAGTATTTCCCTTCTAAATGGCACCGCATTTTTAAAGATGCCTACTCCTTTCACAAGTGGCCAGTGACGACAAAATTTGCGAAGAAAGTTGATGGTCCTTTTATCCAACACTAGAGACACAGCATTTTTCACAGCATTTTTATTCAACACTAGAATAAGGGTAAAAGTGTATTCTAATATTTTCATTGGTCTTTCATTGACTAAATAAACTCCCATTCTAAAATCCCAAGTTCTCTATGAATTTATCTTCTCATTTAATTTAAGATCATTAAAAACAATTATCACAATAAGCCTTACACATGTCCATGGTATTCAATCTATGTTTTCACTAGAAGATTCCACCACCCATAGAATAATCATTAATGTGACATATAGGGTATTTCAACACATCCTAATCTGAATTCCCATGCTTCATAGTTCTTTACTTCTTAAACTCAAGGTTTGTTATTATGACTTCCTCTATGAAGAATGACAAATATACTATCTGAAAGATAATCCTACTATCCGAATGGAAAATCTACTGAATAATGATAATCTACTATCAACAGAATTAAAAGCCACCCTCGTATGTAAACTAGAACTGACTACATTCTTTAGATTGGGACACATTTTGGGCATAAATTATTGGCTCCATTGCAAAGCTATATCTGGATGCTAATGGTCCTTATTGTGCACGTTGAGGAAAAGGGGTCAGATCAAGTGAAAGTTTGGGAAAATTTTTGATAGATAACTCTGCAACCTATTACCTAAGTTAAAGGAAGTCTATGTTATGCATTGCAACATTGACCTTGGGGCATGCTTCTCGAAACAATTTCAAAAAAAGAATCCTATGAAGAATGTGGTCACATATTTCACTTGATATGTGGAACATAAGGCATAATTGTACAATCCATCATATAGGAATCACACCACTAGGGGTAGGTATGAAACCTACACAAGGAATCTCTTGTACACAAGTATATTCTTCATTGTATTTTCATCATGCTATATCCCCTGGATGAGGCTTGAGATTACCTAATGGAACTCTTACCTGACTTCAAATTTTGTTTCCAACCACGATGAAAGCAAAGCTTTCGATATAGGCTAGTTAAAACATTGCATGGCATTGCTATAGACCTAAACAAATTTTGGCAAGAAGAAAATGCATTTTTTCCAAACTGACAATGTAAGCTTTTAAGAATCATCCCAAAAGCCTAAAAATGTTAACGGGGTCTTCAATTGGCTTCAATCAAGACAGTGAGGGTCATTAAACAAAATAGGTAGGTTATTCCAAATGATCCATGGTTCAAGGGAAATGCTTTGACTTATGCAAGAATGGAAACAATGCTAAAACTGGACCTTATGATGAGTAGGTAATACATATTACTACATACAATTAATTATATGAAAAAGAATATCCACAAGATGGAGAAATTGTTGTGGACTTAAATTACCATTGGATGATAATGAAATCAAGAATTTCTAAACAATTTTTCTATTTCAAAACTTATGTAGTGTGTTTCACACCTCCACTTCTATCACAGCCTTACAAATTCTCAACATAGATTAAACACAGCTTTACAATTTCTCAACATAAATTAAACAGCTCATAAATTAAATGACATATCAATATTTTAATAGCTATCAACATATATTAAGATGTATTAGACATTTAATTTATATAGTTTTACTACTTTTTAATAACTTCTAAAATCAACTCATATATAAAACCTAACGCCACCATACTTATTATTTCTTAAATTATATATAAAATCAAACACTGCCATACTTATATAAATATGAATAAATGAAAGCAATATAACCTTACACTAAAAAATAATTTAAATCCTAAATCAAACCTTGTCCCGAATACTTATATAAATATGAATAAATGAAAGCAATATAACCTTACACTAAAAAAATGATTTAAATCCTAAATCAATCCTTGTCCCAAATACTTTGGTGAAATATTCCTTTCTTAGTCTCCTTGCCATGACTTTCACTTTCAGATGAGCTCGCCCTTCTCTTAGAATGCCTTGAAAAGTGAACTCTCTTTGGTTCCAAGGTGCTAGAAGGGTATCCACAACCAAGAGACACAGTCAACACCAATGCCCTATTGGATTGGTTTTCTCCCCAGACGGTTGTCATGCTTGGTATCACCATTTCTGATTCATTTGCCTTAGCGTTTGAGCTTGCCAAACGTTTTGGGTTTGTTGGGTCTTTTAGTTTTCAATGAGTTAACTAACTCCTGTTCTTGGGCAGTGAGATTTGAAGAAATTCAGTAGGTGGGAACTAAACATTCCCCAGAATGGATATATAGAATGGAAGAATTTAGCTTCTGCTCTTCATGGCAGGCCTCACAATTTTTAGTATGACGGGCATGTAAAATGCATGTATCTTTTCAGGAAAAAAATTAGTACCAACAATTCTTTCATTATTTCATATCTATTTCACTTCTTGAAGCATGCCCACTTCTTGGTCTGATCATATGCATTTATTTCCCTTGCATAGCCTTTGAGTTTAAACAGTATGATTATGATTAGACCATTTTCTTAATCTAGATTAGGCACCTTTTTTCCATTCTGAACAAAAATGTTCAGTATAAAACACGGAATCTGGACTCTTTGGTATAGATGTCATTAAGCACAAGCTCAAGTTATTAAGATTAGGCTTTAAACTTTAAGGCCCAGTCTCTATTAAAGGTTCTCTTGAAGTGGAGAGGAGGATTCTCCACATGAAAGAAAATGATCCAAAATCAAATTGCAGCAGAACCCAATGTGACTATGTATAAGTGGTCCTCTCAGTGAATCCTCTAAAGCTCCAATCTAGGTAAATTGCACAACCTAATGCTAATGGAAGTAGGAAGACCTGTAACTTACCCATGAAAATGAAGCCTTCTTTGGAATCGTATCAGTTAAAGGTTGAAAATTTTGGAAGAGACCAATTGTTCTTTTTTTCTCTTATTATTTTAATTTGATCTAGTAAAACTTAGTGCTCTTACTTCATTTCATGTTTATTAGGTAACACGAACATGTAGCTTGAAAGGTCCACAGCAGTTGCTCAGAAAATTTTGGCCTTCTCTATAGGGGTGTCAATAGGTGTCAATTTCGCAAGATGGTTAAAAGTCGCAGGAATCTAGTTATTTCTTCAAAAATTTGACACTTGATTTATGTTTTTGATGGTAGAAATAGATTAAGCACCATAATAAAACCTGGTGTGGCACCTAGAATCTTTCCGCTTAACTACCTTTAACCAAGATTACCAAATTTTTCCAAAAATTCTTGATTCCCAAAATTTCCTGCTAGATCTTTGCCCAAATTTCCATTGTTTTCCAAGCAAAATTAACTTATCAACTTGCAAATATGCTCTCCGCAGTATCAGAAATCTGTGGCACTCATCACTGGATAACGTGGAACTGAGCAGAGATTGTTCTCATTTTCATAAAAAAAAAATATATTATATATATATATATATATATATATATTTTATATATATATATATTACTTATTATATATATATATATATATATTATATATATAATATAATATATATATTATATTATATATATAATATATATATATTATTATATTATATTAATATATATTATGTTTTTATTCCAATGGAAAAATTTGCTATCAACTAGTTGACGCACCCCTGGATTATGGCGTCGACATTTACTCCAAATTCCCTGGTTTTGAATATGACCAACTCTATTCTTTATTCATTGGACAATACTGTTTATTTCTTTTCAAATTCCTTGAGGGAAATATTGTTCAAATTATTGCATGCAGTATTGAAAATGTTGAAACAACTCCCTCGTGGAATATTTGAACATAGCACATAAATTGTAATAACGATAATCAAGAACAAGCTATTCAGATAAGCTTTTAGAATCTAACCAAAGTGGATGCAAGCATTTGGTTCAATTCCTTGTTAAGTTTCAAGTCTAATTCTGTTATGTTTTATATAAAAATTTGTTGGAATTATATAAAAATTTGTTAGAATTATAAGTTTGAGTTGTTAGTGTATATCATTCAAACACAAATTAGACTAAACTGTAAAAATCACAATTTTATAAAAAAAAAAATTGTAACTTGAACCATTAAACTATGCAACTATGCCAGCTCTCATAAAATATTTATGGTTCTATTATGTTTCAACTGATTTTCTATTAATTATGTTAAATTACATGTAATTCTATGTGTAGCATTACCATCTTTATTTAATTGCACAAGCTGGGTCCTCTTACAACCTAAGGTGGGAAAGCTCTCTCTGTGCAAATGAGTGGGTGATGATAATAACTAAAATAAATGAAAGAAGTGGGACAGGTTTCTCTGTGAAAATGAGTAAGTGATGTTAATAAATAAAATAAGCCAAAATATATTGTTAAACAAAGTTGGGTGGGTCATTTTTCTCCTTCCTTGACTCTGTTTTGCAGAGACAAAAACTTTGTTGATGTTTGTCAGGCATGTTGGACATAAAATAAGATTGTTGTGGTTTTTACAATGCAAAATTGCAGACGGTTAAACCATTTGTTGATTTTCATTACCTCAATGCTACATTCTGATTTAACTAATGTGCTTAAAAGTCCCAAAATTCATAGATTTATACATAGAAAGTCATTATTTCATAAAGATGAAAGTACAAAAACTGGAACAGATACAAACTAACCTCATTTGTTATCCGTTAGTAGACGTACATCATGGCATCTTGATCTATCATAGAATGGCTCTAGTATATAGAGCAACTGGACATTCCTATATAGTGATCCATTAAGGAGTGAAAGGATTACCTGTTGCCTTCATGTACTAGAAAAATCTACTAGTATTGGACCAAGTCATGACCAACTATTCTGCACTTCTCACATCTCCAATGGATCTATTGAGATACATGTTAGTAGATACCAAATATCAAAGCTAATTCCAAACAACCATATATTGTTTGTTTCTATATAAAAAATCCCCATTGGAATCGTTTAAATGTGTAGGGTTCTCTGGTCAATGCTTCCTTCACAATCTTCAAAAAGTCTCTGAACTCAGTTTTCACTTGTGTATGTGTGTTCTGATGTCATGTGTGATGTTTCAGAACTCTCATAGTTGTGTTGATTGCTTGAAACAATATCCTCATATCCTTTGATTTTAACACTCTAGGTGTGTAATCGCCATGACCCAATTTTCAACAAATTGCAGATTACATAATACATTAAGAAACCATGGTAGTTCCTCTCTGAGTGTCTGTAGATGGACATTCCAAATCAAATCTAAATGTGGATGACACATTATACTGGTCATTTCTCTAGATGGTCTCACTGTTTTTTTGGATTATTTTAAGTTTAAAGGTGCTCTTAAGTTGGATATTTATGCAATGGGACTATGGCCTTGAATAGCAGCCTATAGTTGAGGAAATTGCAGAATTGCATGCTTCCCATAACAGTATAGAAGAGGACCCTAGTCCTCCTAAAGACAATAAGGTCGTGATTGAAGAAAAGATTTGCAGCCTTATGATGGAAGATGAATAAAATAGCCCAGAATTGAAAGGTGAGTAGAGTCGTGAGTTTGAAAATGATCAAGAAGCCATTATAAATCAAGAAATGGGCACATCCAGCCCCCTAGAAATTGTGGAAGCAACCAACCAAGAAAATATTGTTTCGAGCACTCTGTCTAGGGATGATGAAATCAGTATGTGAAAAGATATTCCTTGCCCTGTATTTAAAGGCAATGAAGCAGCTTTCAATGAAAACATTTCCAGCCTTAGGAAGTTTTCTAGATACAACTGAAGCAAATGCCCCATGCATCGGAGGATTTTCCAGAATTAGAATAGGACACTCTAATCTAGGACGTTTACTCATGCAGGAAGGGGACACTTCTCTGGGTTAAATTTAGTGTTTAGAGTTTTGCTTCTAACTTTGAAGCTTTATCTTGTAAAACCCTTGCCTTCTTCATCTATACGAGAAGACATAATATATGATCGTCATTCGTCATTTTTATAGTTTGCCAGTGATTAGAAAGTGTGGTATGTAATTTTCTGTTTTGCAGTTAACAGACAAAGTGTGGTTGAGTGTTGCAGGCTCTTAGCTCATCATTCAGTGTTTTCAGTTATCTTGCATTCTTACGTGCAAATTTGATAGGTTAAACAGTTTTAACCTACCTAAGGTTTGTAAGAGTGCAGATCTGCTTACCGGGAATTGAACATTCAAGAACAATTCCTACACTGACAATGGTTTTCCAAATTACAAAATACTCTTTGGTGAAGATGCATATCAGATTCAAATTAAAACTTGACGCAACATTTTTTCATATGATTCATGTTGCATTTCTTCATGGCAGAAGCATAAGACATTGTTAAAGGTGAAATAAATCAACCACACAACTCTATAAAAGGACTATCTCACAAACAGTGGCCATCTTTGATATATGCTCCATTAACTATTTTTCCCCTCTGCCATGGGTTTGTTTTAGTATGCTCGGTATTTACGCCATATGCTAAGAGCATAGGAATAAGTTTTGATACAAATGAGGACAACAGTAAAACTCTTGGTGTTCCATCTCCTAGGGTTAGGGTTTTGGTTTCATCAGTTTCCTTGATTATAACACAATTTACTATTTTTAGAAATTTTCAGGTCCTCATCTTCCAAAGTTGTTTTGACCCCCTAAATGGCATATTTTTTAGGTCCACAATAGGCCCATAGTCATTGGAAAGGACCTGCCACAATTTTGCAGTACTCATAGAGACCTTTCTAACAAGGTATTGTACGTGCCAATCATAGATCATATGACCAAGTTACGACCCCAGGAAGTTGGATGCCCAATTAACCCCAATAGGGCCCACAAACTCTTGGTGTTCCATCTCCTAAGTTTAGGATTTTGGTTGTTTATGGTTTCCCTTCATTGTTTAATAATAAAAAGGCCCTTAAGCCTCATTGTAACAAAGTTCAAAGGCATGTAGCCACCACATCTCTCCTCAGAGATAAGCGACCACCACCTGAGCTAGTTTATTTACGTATGTAAGCATCTTTCAATTAATTGATATTAAAGAAATCAATATTTATTTCTACTACATCTTTGTGTTTATGTTTATATATGTATTTCATCTCGTTCTTGGATAAGTTTGGATCAGTGGTATCAGAGTGGTTTTCTCTTTCTCTGTTTTTCTATGCATGTCCCCAATGAGGTCGGGGTATAAGGAGTTAGGGCTTGAATTGGTTGAACCTTTTCAAGATGGCCTCACCGACCATGATGACCTCCCATCGCGGAAGAAAAGAAAGATGAGGGAGAAGGAAATCCTTTCAAAATATTACTTGAAGAGGCCCTCCAGTGATAAAGGAATGTGATGATGGACAACTTTGCCTAGATCCTTTGGCATAGGCAACACATCTTCATCCAGCAGCCACCCTAGAGGCACCAATCTCTTTAAGGTACAAATAAACTTTGACATTCCCATATTTGAAGGTCAGATAGATGCAAATGTTATGGATAAATGGTTAAATTGTTATAAGGATATTTTTCAGTTCATTATTTTTCCAACACGGAGAAGATTACTTTTAAACTCCTCAAAGTCGCCCCCAACGCCAAGGACTGGTGGGAAACCTACTATGAGTAGAGGGATAAGAGGGAACCTTCGTTGTTTTCAGCTGCCCCCACTTGGAATTATTTTTGAGACGCCATCAAGGAACAATATTAGCCTGTTGGGAGCTATGAAGATAAGTACATACATTGGACAACGGTGTGGCAGTAAAAGGATCAATATGTGCATGAGCTGACAAATCTTTCCATACCCTGAGCACAAAGTTGGGTACCAAATATTTTGAGAAACATCTGGTGCTCAAGTATCGTGTTTGTTTGCACAAATATATTCAAGAGTAAATGGATTTCCTTGACATCTCCTCGTTTGGTGAAGCATACCGATGCGCTGCCATGATTGAGTAGAAATTCAAGAAGAAGAAGCAACACTTTGGATCTTTGAACCAAAAGTAGAGCAAAGGTGCCCCCAAGTCACTGGGCAAAGGGAAAATCTAGGCTGCGACCCCTCAGGACAACTCCTTAAAGCCGCAAGACAAGAATATGGGAAGGCAAAGAAGGACACTGACAAGTGGTGTGAGTTCCATAAAACTCCCACTCACAACATAAACAAATGTCACGTAAAGTAGGCACTGGTGGCCGAACTAAAAGACTCAGAGATAGATGCATGCTTTGATTCTGAGTCCAAACTTGACAAGGGAAAGAAAATCATTAACGTAGAACCTATGCAATGGTAGCCAAAACCAAGCTTCAAAAGGCAGATCTTGATGATCCAAAGGAGGGGGAGCGCCTCTTCCACTCACAAATGTGGTTAAAGGGTTCGCTAGTGTAGTTCATTGTTGACAGTGGGAGCCAAAATAACTTGATCTCAGCCGAGGTCATTAAGATATTGAAGCTGGAAGCAATGTTACACCCACAGCTATACACCATCAGGTGGATCCAACAAGGGTGAGATATCCATGTCAGTCAGCAGTGTCGACTGCCTTATAGCATCAAGCCCTTTGCACATGAGGTATTATGTGATGTTTCCTCTCTGGAAGTCTGTGATGTTTTATTAGGTCAGCCATACTTATGGAAGCGTGATGTTGTATATGAATCCATACCTCATTATGTTATTATTACTTTGGGTCAAAAATTGTACAAGATACCAGAGGTAGCATCTTCTACCGCCTTTTATTTGATCTTTATTAAATAATGCAGTAAGATCATTTCCCAGAATAGGAAATTTGTCTTCCTTATGATTCACCCTCAGAGCAAGAGGAAGATTATGGCCACATCCATAGCCTCCAGATAGGGCTCCTCTACATGGCAACAATAGATGGACAAGGTCGTGGAGGAATACAGGGACATATTCACCTCACCCACAAGGGCACTCCTACATTGTCAGGTCAAGCACTCCATCGATCTGACCACGGGCACACTGCTACCAAATGGACCAATCTATCAATGCTTTGCTCTGGAGAACAATGAAATCAAGAAGCAAATTCAGGATTTATTGCAAAAAGGGCACATCAGACCAAGTTCCTCACCCTGTGGGAGACCGATCGTGTTGGTACAAAAGAAGGACGGAAGTTGGAGGATCTGTATTGACTATCAGGTGATAAATAAGATCATTGTTCAGAATAGGTATCCAATCTCACAGATTGATGAACTTATAGAATATATCAAGAGGGGCAAATATTTCAGCAAGATTTACTTGAAGTCCAATTATCACCAGGTATCAATTGATGTGGAAGACAAACTTCAAATCCAAGGAGGGCCTTTTCAAATGGCTAGTCATGCCTTTCGGGTTAACGAATGCCCCTGTAACCTTCATGAGGCTGATGGCTGACATATTGCGACTCTTCACCAACTCGGTAGTGTATTTGGATGACATATTGATCTTCAGCCAGAGTTGGTAAGAGCACCTACACCATATTCGACAAGTCCCCCAAACCCTACAACAACACAAATTGTGTGCCAATTTGGAGAAATCCGCTTTGGTATGACCCAGGTTTAATATTTGGGTACATAATGATGAGCGGGGTGTGCTTGTGGACCCAACCAAGATATAATTTATTTAGGATTGGCCAGCCCCAATCACTCTAACAGAGCTACGCAACATTCTAGATCTTGCTAATTTCTATCGCAAGTTCATGTTCTCATATCACTTGGCCTTTGATTCAAGTCACCAAGGGTAGAGCAAAAGAAAAGTTATTTTTGTCTAAATTCTAATAGAAAGCATTTTCTGAGTTGAAGCATCACCTCCTTTGCACCATTGCTCACTTACCAGACCTGCAACAACCATTTAAAATTGAGACAGATGTATCTGAATATGCTATTGGTTCAGTTCTTACCCAGCAAGGGCATCCAGTGTCATATCACAGTGAGACACTTTTAGTTAGAGTCTGAAAGTATCCCACCTATGACAAAGAGATATATTCCATTGTGCAGGTTTTTTTACAATGGAAACATTACATTATTGGGAAGGAAATAGTGATCCACACAAAACACCAACCCTTACAGTTCATATAGACACAAGGAAATTTGTATAATGATCACCATCAAAAATGCTACACATATCTGCAACAGTTTCGTTTGAACATTAAGTAAAAGAAGGGCAACATCAATAATGTTGCAAACTACCTCAGCTGACCACGGGTTATGGCGCTGACCACTGTGCTCGACTCTTGTGGACACGAGACTTCAGGATGGCCATGCCCTTACAAGAGTGATCCAAAATTCAGCACCACATACTATATGCTCCTAGAAGGAAATAAAGTTCCATACTTTCACCACTAGGACACATTGTTATGCCATATGGGACACCTTTGTGTTCCTTCAAGTGAACGTGCTAAGATGATTTTGGAGGCGCACTACAGTTGGGTCGCTGGATATTTTGGGGTAGAGAAAATAGTGGTAGTGTTGCAGAAGTATTTTTATTGGCCAAACCTTTGACAGGATGTTGGGAAGTACATCAAATCCTGCACTGCTTGCGCCATTTCCAAACCTACAATCTAGAAGCAAGGTGTGTATACTCCTTTGTCTACTATTAGTTAGCCCTAGGAATCCGTCTTCATGGATTACATGTTGGGCCTTCCTTCTACCAAGCATGGCAATGATTGTGTTTTCATGGTGGTCAAAAAAATCTCTAAGATGGCCATTATGGTGGCCTACAAGAAGACCATCACAACAAAAGCCACTACCAAACTCTTCTTTGAATGAGTATAGGTACACTTTGGGATCTCGTATTACATTATCTCAGATCGGGACAACAGGTTCCTAAATACAGTAAGGCCAAGCCTCTAGACATTGTTGGATACCAAGCTCACTAAGTCCATGACCTTCCACCCCTGAATTGATGGCCAGACAAAGGTCGTCAACAGGATGATTGTGCACATCATGTGCATGTATAACTTGAAGCATCCATGCACATGGGATGAAAGCCTCCCTATGTCCAACAATACTACAGCAGAGCTCTCCACAACTCAATTGGCCACAACCCCTTTCAGGTGGGGTTGGGATTCCAAACACTATGTCCCATTGATGTTTACATGCCAATTGCAACTACTCAAGCATATTCAGCTCATGTTCAGTTAGAATCTGACAGATCTACCATCTCCATTTAGCGCTTTCATAGCACATCCTCCAATATGTCCATGACATATTGAACAAAGAAAATATTAAGTACCAACATCGAGTGCCACAAAAATTCCAAGTGGGCGACAAAGTTTGGTTACATTTGTAGAAGGAGCACCTCGTTGGGGCCCACCGCAAGCTTTTCCCACTCTAATATGGACCTTACACCATCACTAAGGTTGTAGGGGACAATTATTTCTAGCTCAACATTGCACCATTCCTTGGTTTGCACCCAGTATTCAATGTGGACTGACTGCGACCATACTTCCCCCCATTGATGGACACATCCAACATTGTTGAGCAGCTAACACCAATAGAGGTCAACCCAAGTTGTATTGAAAATGCCACAACTGATAAGTTCATGGACACACGTATTAAGAACATCACTAGCATAGGATCCAACTATATCGAGTTGCCAAAGCAAGCCAACTCCTTCACCAAGGCAAGTGGCTCAATAGGGACCAGGTTCAGTAGAAATTTCCTCATCTCATGAAGGCTCTGCACGCAATGGGTACCATTGCTTCCTGAGGGAGGACTGATCTAGATGTATATTGCTGGCTGCTTTCCTATTCCACCTAGACCTCCATTTTGTTTCATCAATTTCCTTGATTATAACATAATTTACTATTTTTAGCAGCTTTTGGGGTCCTAAACTTCCAGAGTTTTTGTCACCCCCCAAACGACGCTTTTTTGAGGTCTACAACAACATGGGATTGTCGCAAATCCTATAGTACTCAAAGAGACCTTTCTAAAGAGGTATCATTGGCTACCCAATTAACCCCAATGAGACCCACAAACTCTTGTCGTTCCATATCATAGGGTTAGGGTTTTGGTTGTTTAGGGTTTCCCTTCAGTGTTCAATAATAAAAAGTACCTTGATCCTCATTGTAGCATGTAGCTGCCACATCTATTCTCAAAGATAAGCTACCATCGCTCGAGCTAGTTTGTTTCCATTTTGTATGTAAGCATCTTTCAGTTCTTTGATATTAATGAAATGAATATTTCTTTCTACTACATATCTACGCTTATGTTTATATTTGTATTCAGTTTCATTTCTGTGTAATTCCATATCAGTAGCAAGTTTTATCTTGGCCTAGTTGAAGTTCTTCCCTGCTCCTAATCTTAATCCTTTCTTGGGACTTATTAAAAATATCAGTAGTGTAAGCTTGATTCTCTCTTCTCTCCCTTTTTCCCTTGGTATGGACTTCATTATATATATGGAGGATATGTTACTTTGGGTTCAATGGATGAGCTTTAAGGCTTGAGTGAACTTGGTGAACATCGATTTTAAAGGCTAGTTCATAGTGATGTGCACGAGGTGTTAATCTTATCTTTTGCAAGTTCTCCTTGGGATTTTTAATTTCAAAGGTTAGGAAGGCGATCATGATCTGACAATAGTGGAACCAATGAAAATCACATGTTTCTAGTCTTATAGCCAATGACTGGTCACACTTGTTATAAAAGGTGGGTGCAACCATGCTAAAAAATAATTTGTCTAGGGAAAAATTTGTAGTGTCTCAAAGTATGATATCAAGGATCCTCAAAGACTCATGAGGATGGTTTTCAAAACCATGAGTACAAATGAGGAATGGATCCTATATTTATAGAGTGAGTCCTAACTTCCTTTTACAAGAAAACAATAATATCTCATGTGATTCCTTAGATATAGCCCAAGGAAAAAAAAATTATAACTAATTAATCCAACACAACAATAAAATAAAAGTGGTTAAGCAATATGTACAATAAACAAGATGAATTAATCCCCTGAGGAGAGGTTGTCTACTCCGAAAAGAGGAATGATGCCACAAGATGCCAAGTATAGCTTCCAAAGGTTCCAAGAAACATGTATATGCTCAACCTCCTCTTCAAAAGGTGTAAGTCCAACCGACAAGGCTTCCTCCAAAGTGAACGCATGGGTTTTCAGGGTGGAAACATACTTTAAGTTACACATAAATCCATCCAAAGGGGGGTGCCTTGGTATATAAGTCAACATTCCCTTGGAGACATGTGATCCAAGCCTCAAAATATGGTGAAATGGCATCCCATGCAAGTAATATGCCAACATTTACCCTCATAATGTGAAATGACCTCATAAAATAGGTGGATAATAGCCCAAGATGTGAACAACTATTTAAATAAGGCTCAATAAACCTCAAAATTTGCAACCAAGGCATGACCAAACCCTCACATCAAGCAAATATCCTCCACAAGGCAAGAAAATTGCCCTTCCATGTCAAATCATGTCATAAAACACCCCATGGTTGTCATGATGTCCACACATCTGGGTTAACCCTCTAAACAAAACTAGCTCCAAAGTGAGAAAAATAGAGAGCACTTAAGGATCTTCAACATGGCATGTGACAAGCTTATCCATGCATGCACAAACAACCAAAATTCCATAGAAGGTGTGACCAATGCCTTAGGATATGTGGGATGCATCGATAGTTGTCAACTACCTTGAAAAATGCTTTGATGATAAAAAATAAAAACAAATGCCATGCCATTAAAAACTCTCGACCATGGAGTATAACCCCTGCTATTAATGCTCAAAATGTAAGGCATCGTAAAAAAAAGTTTACTAGGGATACCCATGATAAAGTGAGGGGAACGCAACTAAAAACCTTTCTCATAAATCTAGATCTACCAATAATTCGATCCATCCTCTTTCAAGATTATCCAACCACCCATCTTCAAATATGACAAATTGCCTAATAATGTTCCCCACAATTTTCAATATTTTATCATGCCATAATTCCAAGTGAAGCCCTAATAACAAGACACACACCGTTTGCACAAAATATGACTCTCTTTGTGGACTGAACCCTATAACTCATTGCTTTAGACATAGTCCCAAATGTCCCCATTGATAGTCTCTACCCATCACCCATAGAGCGTCTACTTTGGTTTTCAAAATGAAACATATGCATACATGCACCAAAACATGAAACATGGGTACATAACCAAAAAATGGCCTCCAATACACTTACAACCACACCTTAAAGGCCTCACTCTCAAACAATTTTCCCATAAATCTTCCTAAACTACCCTAGCCATTTGAATTTTGACTTCAAATATCTATACATCCTTACCCACAACCATTTTCACTTGATAAGGGAGAGATCGAATACACCTTCCTTTTTTACATAATGGATTTGCATTCCCTTATCCCTTGTCTACTTTTGTAGACACACCTTCTTCCTTATTCATGTCACCCTCTATAGGGATACATCTAGGTTCCTCATGTTAGAGTACGTTAGTCTGTGAACTACCAAATTCCAAGGTGGAGCTATTGAAAAAAATAAATAAATCATTAAATGTTAGGAATCATCCTCCTTTTTTATTAGATACTCATCTGACAACTCCTCTTAAGCATTAACTATCAATACTTTTTAAGTCCCCTCTCAAGTCCTTGCATTTAATTTCCTACAACCACTTGTAATGGCCATGGTCAAAATTCCATTTAATAAAGTTAATAAAGACAAAATAATAACCAAGGTCATGGGACATGTATTCCATGTTGAGTGTTGGACAAAACATCATAATGTGGGTGTTCATTTGGTTTATTATGGCTAAGGAAATTGGCAAAAGAAATGACAAAGGCTTTGGAAAGGCAAAGTGGCATTAATTGATATTTTATTTATGAAAGTAATGGAAATTAGGAGAAAATAAAGGTGAAAGGTCACAGGTTCCATGTGAGGAGGAAATTGAAGACAAATAATGGAAAATGAAGAAAATAGATGCCTCATTAATAAAAAGGCTTCTTAGGATCAATTGGTACTTTTTTGTCAGTTCAGTTTTGGAGCTCTCTCTTTCTACTCTCTCTCTGTCTCTCGCTCTTGGACACTTATAGCATTATTGGAGCACTCTAGCATTAGTTTATGGAAAGCAAAGGAAGGACAAAGAAGGAAAAGGGAAGCAAAGATCAAGAAAGGAAGATCGGAATCAAGCAACCACTGTAGGATTAATTGTAGGTATCGATTTGCATGCATGATTTCCTTACTAGATTTGGCATGCATAGTACATGCATGTGAGTATTTGGTTCTCTTGTTGTCATTAGCATGGGGTTTTGCCAGGTGTGACAATGATTTTCAGCCTTGCCTTTCCATTTCCAGATAGCCATGGTGTGATGGGTTCTCTTTTATTCGGTTAAGTTGGATTGTCGGATGGTTTTGAAACTGAGTGAGGTGGTCTCTGAAGAAGAACAGAAGGCCTAGGAATCTTGGGACCGGAGAAGGTGGGATTGTGGTAAAGCCGGATTTTGTGTACCTTAGTGGACCTAGGAATCTTCGACTGAGTAATGGTGTTAGTTTATGTAGCATCGGATGTGTTATAGCCACAAAATTTGGTGGAAAGGCTAGAATACATGAATTCTCCAAAACCTAGAAATCATTTCTAGAAATTCCAACTAGAAGTGCCTCAATTAGATTATTAGTCATTTTTTAAATATTTCCTAAGTCTAAACTTAGGGAATATGGTTAATTAATTAGTATTAAATGAGATAACGTGCTAATCATGTAGAAACTCACACGGATTGAATCCAAGATGATCCTAGCCATTTATTGAGTTTTAATCTTGGTTGTTGGTGCACCAACAATGGATTATAAGAAGAATTTGATGGGCACTTGGAGGAAACATTTTTGCAGTTCAATTTTCTTAGCAGATCGATTTCTAGAGAGCAAAAACAATTGTTGGAGAGACCGAGATCAATGTAGGGTTAGTGAGGGGCAGAGACATGATCCGAAGGAAGTTTTCCAGATCTGTAGAGGCAACAGTAAGGAGGTTGATTTATTCGTAGAGAGGCAGCACAAATGACTACGCAGGTGCTTTAGAAGTAATTCGATTCAATTGGAAAGAAATTCATTTTTTGTTCCAGAGTGTCGAAGAAGCGATTTTCTCAACAGAGATAGGTAGAATGACTTCATCAGATGTAGTTCAAAGGCTAGAAGTCATAGGAACTGTGCAGAGCAACACAGAGGATGACACAGAGGGTCCGGGAGGATGAGTTTTTGAACATAAGTTGTGCCAAGATTGCTTGTGCGGGAAGGGTAATTCCCTAAAATAATTTTGGCCAAATTTACTTGTTCTTTGGATTGTCAGTTTGGCGTCCATATATTGTACTCAAAATTCATTGTTGCTTAATAAAATAAAACCCTCATCTGTTGCACCAATTTTCCTTGATTGGGTTTTTTCAGGAACTTTTGTCGAAAAGCAACGGTGTTAATTTTTATGTGTGTGCGCTAGCATTTCTCTGTTCCTGCGCTATTTTATTTCCACAATTTTTATTTGTGAAGGTTGAAGTGTGATTAATTTGGTATTTGTCGTAGCAAATGAATTGTTAAATTAATTAACAATTAGAATAATTAATTCGAGTTGCTAAAATACAATTCCAGTTTTGGAATTTTCACATGGTAGCATAGCTTGAGTGATCAACCAAGAAGCTCAGAAGCGGAGGAAAAATTTCGCTACTCATAGGGAGCAGTGGGCCTAAATTATTGAGGAGCTAATAGTTTGATTTTTAGTTGCAGGAGTGCAGAAAATTCGATTTGTCCAGGAGAGTGATTCTAGCATTCAGAGGAACAATTGTAGCTCAGATTTTGTTGAGCAGATTTCTAGTTGGACACAGAGGGTTTTTTGTAGCAGTAGAACCAGTGTCGGGTGGAAGAGAAAAGCACACACAACAGAGGGAAAATTTCTCTTAGGGAACTTCGAGTCTTAGAAGTTCAATTTTTCCTTGCATATTAGCAATAGTTGTGAGCATATCTTCTAGCTCTAGAAGGGAGTGCGAGTAGCAGAGCATACGGAAAGAGGGGGTTTTCGATAGTTTTCGAGATGGCCACTGCAAGGCTTAAATATCATGATAGGTTGGATGGACCATACACCTACGTTGTCTAGAAGGCCAGGATGTCTTTCCTTCTCGATGAATATGGCCTAAAACCTACATTGATAATGTAGTGGTAGTTCCTCAAGACGCAAACTAGCTCAAAGAATATAGGAAGGAGATGGCGCAGGCGAAGCATTTGATCTTAGATAAAGTCTGGGAAGATATTGTGTCACATATAGTGGCCAAGGGAATGACCAAATAAATGTGGGATTCTCTCTCCACACTTCACCAGGGTACTTTTAAGCAGCAGAAAATGTTCTTGGAGGAGAAGTTGAGATGCATCGGGATGCAGAAGTGGAGAGGCATAGATCTCTTCCTCACCAGGATTCAGGATGTTCGAGTCAGTTTTTGGGGCAACACCTCAACCTTCAGAGCTAGTACGATTGGCACTCAACAACGTCTCACATGATTGGTAGGTCTTCATCCAAAGTATATTGGGCAGTGACACGCTACCAGGATGGGACATAATGTGGGCTGATTTGCAGCAGGAGGAATTGAGACGATATCTGCTGAGGAAATCCATCATCGGCTGTAGTGGCATCAAATAATAGGTGGTGAAGGAGGAGGATAATGTGGCCCCAGAATCTAAGTGTCCCAGTCAGGGGTAGGGGGAGCATAAAAAAAAGAAGAATGACATGTCAAAGGTCAAGTACTTCAAGTGTGGTGAGCTCGGTCATTATAACACGCAGTGCCCTCTCAGGAAGAAGGACAAGTCAGAGAAGCAGGACCAGCAGGCAGTGTCAACTAAGATCGACAAGTTATCCTCTAGGTTGGAAGAAGACTTCGCGATGTTGGCAGCCATACCTCCAAGAGTGAGGTGTGGTGACTGGAATTTATAGCCCCGGAGAGCTACAATTTTGGGTAGGGTCCTTGAGGAGTCCACCTCATGGATCATTACCTGGCTATGGCGGCCCACAATATTTGGTAGCAGGATCGGTTAGTGGCAATTGATGTAGTAAGTACCAGAGTGACAATTACAAACTAGTAGCAATTAGGTGTTGGGGAACGTAGTGCAAAGTTGGCAGTAGTGTAGAGTCAACAAGTGGAGATTCCTTGGTGGAGAATGTAGTAGCTAGTAGCAGTCAAGACTCGGGAGGCAGATGCATCATACTTAATATAGTTGATTCAATATTTTGGATGCTTTTCAATTGTAGTTGCAGTTGCAACAACAACTGATGAGAGGGAGTTGCAGTGAAGATGCAGTGTTGGCAGCAATATGGTAGTGTCAGCAACAACATAGATGCAACATCGGATTTGCACAGTGGTTGGTGGGAAGTATAGCCAGACATCAAGAATGTGACAGAGGTGATACAGAAACAGGGTGTTGTAGCAACAAGATGCAGCAGATTGCAACATGTGTTGTTGAGCACTAGTTGCAAAGAACAAAGTCCTTGCTAAGAGAGGGTGTTAGTTTCTGTAGCATCAGATGTGTTCTAGCCACGAAATTTTGTGGAGAGGCTAGAATACATGAGTTCTCCAAAACCCAAAAATATTTTCTAGAAATTCCACCTAAAAGTGTCACAATTAGATTATTAGATATTTTTTAAATATTTCCTAACTCTAAACATAGAGAATATGGTTAATAAATCAATATTAATTGAGATAAGTTGAGAATCATCTAGAAACTCACACGGATTGACTCCAAGATGATCATACCCATTGATTAAGTTTTAATCTTGGTCAGAGATGCTCCAACAGTGGATTATGAGAGGAAGTCGATGGGCACTTAGAGAAAACATTTATGCATTTCGATTTCCAAAGAGCAGCGAAAATTCCCGAAGAGCTAGAGATTGATGGAGGGAAAGTGAGGGGTAGAGACATGATCTGAAGGAATTTTTCCAGGTCTGGAGAGGCAACAGTAAGGAGGTCGAGTTATTCCTAGTGAGGCAGTGTAGAGGACTGCGCAGGTGTTTGAGAAGCAATTCAATTCAACTAGAGAGAAATTCGTTTTCAGTTCCAGACGTTGGGCATCAGGTCCAAAGTGTCAGAGAAGCGATTTCCTCAGCAGAGATTGGCATAACGATTTTATCAGAGGCTAGACATCATAGGGTCTACTTTGAGGATGACGCAGAGGCTCCAGGAGAACGAGTTTCTCAAGAGAAGTTGTGTCGAGATTGCTTGTGGGGGAAGGGTAATTCCGTAAAATAATTTTGGCCAAATTTACCTATTGTTTGGATTGCGAGTTGGGCATCCATAGATTGGACTTAGATTTCACTACTTATTAAAAAAATAAAACCCTCATCTGTTGCACCAATTTTCCTGCATTGGGTTTTTCTGGGGACTTTTGTCAAAAAACAACGGTGTTAATTTTTATGTGTG
Organism: Pinus taeda; assembly: GCA_000404065.3. Classification (NCBI taxonomy): domain Eukaryota; kingdom Viridiplantae; phylum Streptophyta; class Pinopsida; order Pinales; family Pinaceae; genus Pinus; species Pinus taeda. The sequence continues at coordinate 120,894 of APFE031352602.1, forward strand.
TGCTAATATTTCTCAATTCCAGAGCTATTTTATCTCCGAAGTTTTTATTTGTGAAGGTGCCAATGTGATTAGTTTGGTATTTTTCATAGCAAATAAATTGTTAGATTAATTAACAATTAGAATAATTAATTCTAATTTTGGAATTTTCACATGGTATCAGAGCATGAGCGATCAACCAAGAAGCTTAGAAGCGGAGGAAGTAATTTCGCTACTTAGAGGGAGTAGCAGGCCGAAATTATTGAGGGGTCAATAATTTGATTTTCAGTTGTAGGGGTGCAAAAAACTTGATTTGTCCAAGACAGTGAATCTAGCATTCATGGGGAGTAGTTGCAGCTCAGATTTTCATTGAGCAGATTTCTAGTTGGACATGGAGGGTTTTTGCAGCAGCAAAACAAGTGTCGGGTGGAAGAGAAAAGCACACACAACAGAGGGAAAATCTCTCAGTGAACTTCGAGTCCCAAAAGCTCAATTTTTCTTTGCAGATTAATAGTGGTTGTGAGCATATCTTCTCGCTCCACAAGGGAGCGCAAGTAGTAGAGCAGTAACCAAGTAAAAGGAAAGAGGGGATTTTCGACAGTTTTTGGGATGGCCACTGTAGGGCTTAAAAATTGTGATAGGTTGGATGGATCATACAACTACGTCATCTAGAAGGCTGGGATTTTTATCCTTCTAGATGAATATGGCCTGAAAGCCTACATTGATAATGTAGTGGTAGTTCCTCAATATGCAGACCAACTCAAGGAATATAGGAAGGAGATGGTGCGGGCGAAGCGTTTGATCCTGGATAAAGTCCGAGATGATATTGTCTCACATATAGCAACCAAGGGAACGACCAAAGAAATGTAGGATGCTCTCTCCACACTATACCAGGGTACTTTTAAGCATCAAAAAATGTTCCTGGAGGAGAAGTTGAGATGCATCAGGATGCAGAAGGGCGAAGGCATAGATCCCTTCTGTTAGGTTCCTATAATAATAGCCTTCATAATTTTGAATTGACTATGTAAAGTCTTGTAATATTGTATATACTTTTGCTTTCTGCAAAAAATTTTCCCATATTAAAAAATGTTAAGAGGGTAAGTCCTAAAAGAAAAATCAAAGTACTAAAACAAAAGGATCAAAAAAGAAGAGAAAATATGAACGCCGCCAAAAAGAGATAAAAATAGATCATGAAAGTGTGTACATTCAAATGCCACTACTCTTAGTTTACTTTTTGTAAATAAGATTGTGTGCAACTTGTCAAAATTCCACAATCCATGATGATCAAACAATTTAATCTTGATTCATTCGTGCTTTAAATTTCATGTTGATAGATAGAGAATAAAGATCTAGACAAATTGGTTAGTCTTGGCAGATCAATAGTTAGGTAGAGGATAATAATGAGCTTGTTAGGTTAACCTGAGCCATTGGAAGTTATAAGATTAGAATTAGATATTTTGCATATCAAAGAAAAATAAAAGGGTCAGCAAGCTCAAATGCACCCAATAAATGAAGAAAAAATGTTAGGGTAAATGATGGGTAGGCAGAAGTAGTTTTCACAAGGCATGGAGAGCATCAATTGGCTCATTTCATATTACTAACTTCCTTCGAAACTCATTTTCCCTTGCAAAAATTTCCCTTCCCTTCATTTTAAACCTTTTCCCCTTACTTCACTTATTTTCCCTTACTAAAACCCTTTTCCCTAGTTAAAAAGCATATTTTCATTAGAAAAGTAAATTCCCCTTTTCTAGTTCCCCTTTTTAATTAAACACGTAAAAACCCACTTAACCTAAGTTTGAAATTTTTTAAAATGTATCGGGCCCCATTGAAAAACTTTACCCAATATTATTTTTTAAATCCTTACTGTATTATTAAATCTCGCATATATATTTTCCCAACCCCATTTTTCATTAATTCCCCCACTAATTAACTCGGGTCCCCCACTTCTATTTTAATACCCATCACATCACTTATCCCTGGGCCCCGCCTATCAAATCCCCGACTCACCTCTCCTATTCGCCCATCCGTCGGATCTTTATTCCTTAGATCCAACAGTCCTCAACCCATTTCGCACCCCCCCGATGCCCAATAGTTAAAGTTTTAAAAAGGATGCAAAATGGCTAGTTTTTTAACCCCGCTTCCTTGCTACGTGGCGACACCAGATTGTATCGCATCCTCCAATCCAAAACCACTAACTCGCTTTTCACCATGCGATAACCACCAATCCATCGTCCGAACTGTACGATGAAACCACCCTGCCATTTGAATTTAACCCGTGCCATATGTTTAACCATTGTTGGTTAAAACCAATAAACCTACCTTTTACCATATTTTCACCATTATTCTATTGACATTTTCAAAAAAGAGCCTCTGTCGACCTATTCTTAAGCCAAGAAAGCTCTTTCGCCCTGTTTTCAAGATATTTCATACCAAAATTCAAGCCTTTCGCCACCAGGAGATAGTGCCAACTCAGCCTAGAGCCTGATAAAGACCATTGGAGCCTATTTTGATGCGAGAAGCCTTAGTTGCTTCCAGAACCCCTTCTACAGACTAAAAGCTTCATTTTCCAGTTATCCTAAGTGCCAAGGCATGTACTTAAGCAAGAAAGTAATAACTGCTAAATTGAACAAATTAAATGGCCTCCAAGAGTATTATAAATGTCAATCCCCTGCAACCACCTGTAATTGATGTTGAATGTAACCCCCTTACTGACAAAGACTTCAAAATCAATGATACAGTCACTGATTTCAACCTCCTTAAGCTCCACTGCTAGAGCCATGACAAATTCATAGACCAGGCTGATGATATCCACCTCCGGGATTCAAACCTACCCAAGTATAACTTCCCACAAACCTTCCAATTTCCAGAAATCATCACATTTTGTCAAGTTAATTATCTGCCCAGTGAAAGAGCCCTTAGCAAAGAGATTTTATTCACACTTACTGCAAAATCAATAAACCAGATGTTGCAAATTCAACCTAAGCCTGATGAAGCCCCTTTGTCAATTGAAATCCTCATTGAGTTATATCTAAAGCTAGACTTTCCTAAGAGGTCTCAAATCTTCCAAACCTTCCTCCCTGAAACAGCTCAAATTCCTAAAAAGAACCCACCCTACTCTACTGCCATGTTCCCAGAACAAACGTGGCAAATTGTGACCATGTTGTCTTGTATATTAAGATATTTTACTGATGAGCATGTAAATGAATCCATCCTAGGTTTCCTCTCTATCTTTAGCCCAGACCAACCTCTAGCTATAACATTTAACTTTGCTCAATACCTATCAAATTCTATCCATGAAAAGTTAGTTAAATTACCTGAAGAAGGTGTGTTCAAATATTCATATGTTTTGTTTCATATGTTCTTATACTTCCAATCTGAAAGGTTTGCAGTAAGCCTCCAAAAACTGGACACTGAGGGTAACCCACAATCATTTGTCTTCTGGACTTCCCTAATCAGAAAAGATTCCACAGAGTTCACCTACAAGGACTTCATTGACTCCTTTATTCATCTAGTTGCCAACATGCTAAGTAGTAGCAATCAACATAGGACCAATGAAGAAATTATTACAGTTGTCAGAGCACAGTAGAACAGGAGACTGGTATTTGTACTAGAACCACACTGAAATTAGGGCGTATGGATGTCAACTCATTCCTTACAAGTTGCCCAAATACATTCCCATGAGGTTATTTGCACTAGAATATATCAGGCATATCCTAAATTCACATGAGATTAATTTTCTATCAGCCAAGAAGAAAACACAGTTCAAAATCAAGAACCAGATTGGTCCTTTCATTATCAAGAATAAAAATGTTGGTCAACAAGCAGATAAGTTTTTATAGGAATTCAAGTTTAGTGATAGTTTCAAATGGCAGTATGATCCTTTAGGAGTTACCAGCAAGTTAAGAATCAAGTTTAAATTAACTCCTTTTGTCCATGATTCCAAACCAGAGATTGAGAAGTACTCCAACCAATCAGAGTGGGTGGAGGATACTTTGAAAGAGGTGGAGAAACGAGTCGAGACAAGTCTTGTCCTACAGACTCTAGCCCTACAAGATAGGAAATCCAAGAGACCAAGAGAAGAAGGTTCATATTCGGCTCAAACCACCACTGAAACTTAATTCAAACTAATGTACCGGAAGAAGCCCAAGCTAAATCCTATAAATGAGCAAGAAGAGATAGTTGAGACAATTAAAGTCATTAATGCGGACTCAGTGGTTAAAGAAAGTGCACCTCCAACAATTTCAGAGGAAACTCATCAGCCTTCAACCTCTAATACTTAGATTATTCAGAAGCAACATAGTGTTGAAGTCTCTTCATCAAGAAAATCAGTGGATAAGGAAAAAGACATAAGGGGGAAATATAAAGAAATCAAATTGAGAAATGAAGCATTGAAAGCTGAAACCTATGCCCAATATATGAAACAGACTCTTAGTGATCATAATAGGTTATTTTCAGTTTTCGACTACAAAACTAGAAAGATGCAGATGGCCTTTCTATAGCCACTCATACAAGGCCCAAAAACAACAGCAGATTACAAAAAGATAGAATTTGAAGTTTTTGCCAAGAATGTTCATCCTATAGATCAAATTGAGTTTCATAAGCAAGCAAGAGAAATGTTATACTCAACTATGACCAACAAAGCTATGAGTATACAAAAACTGAAAAATTCTCTAGAGAATATCAAAGCACAGTTAAAACTATAGAAGGCATCCTCACAAGCAAAGGATAACATAATCAAAACACTTGAAGAATTGGTCAGGGGGATTGGGTATGATCCTAAGAACATCAAAGCAGCTGAAGAGCTTGTCAAAAAGAAGAATGAAGACATTGTTGCATTAAAGAAGCAACTGAAATTTCCTCCTACTGAACATCCACAAGCAAAATAAATTTTGGAGAATGAAGGCCAAAAAGATGAAATGATGAATCTCATCATTTAGTTGACAGCTCAACTGAAAGAAATGGAGAATGAGATGGACAAATTGGTGCAGGAAAAGAAGCTCAGCATGGAAGCAGTTATTGTCACTGCCATTCCTACAGTTACTACAATAGTTCCATTTACTTCATCAGCTCCATTACCAACAGCACTTACAGCTACTACAGTAGTTCCATCTACATCAGCCACTACATCAACAAGAGGTTCAACAACAACAACAGCTCATCACAGTGATGAAGCAGGTAAATTGATCAAGGCCATGCAGGGTATGTCCATCCAAACAAATGAAATAAATAGACTTAAAGAACAAATAAAAAGTCTAGAGGATGAAAAGAAGCTAGTTCAAATCATGCATAAAGATGAAACACAGAAGTCAAACAAATTGAATGAAATGTTACAGAAGTTAGAGAAAGAATTGACACTGAAAGAGCCACTAGCCAAAGCAAAGCAACAATTATGGGCCAATATCATTAACTATGTTAATGTTAGTTGGCCATCCAGCCAAATTATCTTTGAGCAAATAGATTTGATCAAGGAAGCAAGTGAGGCAATTCAAAGGGTAAGAGCAGAACTTGGAAATAAACCAAAGGAAGCCTCTAAGGTAATCTAGTTCCTAAATTCAAAAAACAAGTATGAATTGCAGGAGCTTGGAATAACTGATAGAATAGAAACCATATTAGAAGTAAAGAAAGTAATCCCCAAAAGAAATCTAATGATACAGCTTGAGGAGAAATGTCAAAACATGCAACTGGCAGTAGACAGATTCATCGTCAAATTTGATGTTTTGAGGCAGAAAGGTTTGCCTAATCCTTTGGTGATTAATGACAGGTTGATGAAACATGAAGATTATGATAGAAAATCAGAGAAGTAGCCAAAGAACAGTGAAACAATTCCTCCACGAAAGGAATTCCTACAAGAAAAGTTCTCTATCAGACTTTTGAGAATCTCTTTTACCTTTAGCATGAGGTAAAACATCTCTTTATCAACAAGCCTACTTTTGCAAAGTACACAGAATTGATGAAATCTACAAAAGAATGGTAAAATCAAATTACCAGATGAAGATGCTTGGGAGAAACTAAATGATTTACTTTGAAAGGTAAAAGTAAAATACGTAAAAGAGCAATCAAGGTTAAAACAGAGGATGCAGGTTAAAGTAGACACAGAGCAGTCAAAGATTAAAAGTAAAGTAGTGACAGAGTTTAAAGAGTATAAGATGAAAGACATTAAACAACAAAAGAGATAAAGAAGCAAAATACCAGTGAAGGCAAACAGTTAAGCCAAATAAGCAGGGACAACTTGCATTAGTTAGATAACTGTCTCTATCTTCTTGCATGAAGATATTTCATTTTCCTTGAATAATTCCTAAATCAATTTTAGGATATTTTGTAGTAGTTTTTGTCTAAATACGTCATAATTCGAAGTATTGAGGGTGGATTTATTAATATTTCTATAGTTGAACTCATCTACAACTTGAGAGTTTATTGTACTTTTCGAGTTGACAGACAGGACAAATAATAGAAGCATTTCTTTACAGGATTCATGTGTTGAGCCACTTCATTGAAGTATATTTCAATTGTTCATGTTCTTTTCTAAGTTATTCCATAAACTTGAATGTTTTTTCTAAATTTGAATGGTATAATAGGGATGTTATTATAGAATTTGTTTCAGTGCACTCTGTTCTGAACTGTTATTCATTTTTATGTTTTCTTCTGATATCTGGTTTAAAGGATCCTTAATTACCCTCTAATCCCGATTGACCTCTTTCATCTTCCTTCATTATCTAGTTTAAGGAATCCTTAACTACTCCTTGGTCTCGATTTCAACTCACATCACCATCTCAACCCTAAAGATCTATTGTTACTCAGTTACCTTGCCCTGTAACACTGCTTTTATAATTGGTTTCTGTTATGTTTTCTTGAAATATTGACTCCATAGCCCAATGGAAAATAGATAAGCACCTATCCATCTAAATCAGTAATTCCACCAACAAATCAAAATCAAACCAAATCAATCAAGCATAACTAGCCTAAAATCCATTAAAACAAACAAAGTTAAAGAGAGAGCCCTCTCTGAGTTTAGGAAGGCTAGATCCTAAGCTCCAAAGTAGGTTTGTAGTTACCTCTGATATTTCTTTTTAACACATTGAACAACCCTTGGAAATTTTGGAGTGATATTGAGGTCTGCGACCAACTTTCAGTTGTTGGGGCAGTGCCTCAACCTTCAGATATAGTATGATTAGCACTCAACAATGTCTCACAGGATTGGCAGGTCTTCATCCAAAGTATATTGGGCACAGACACGCTACCAGGATGGGACAGAATGTGGGCTGATTTGCAGCAGGATGAATTGAGATTATATCTGTTGAAGAGAACCACAAGTGGCAGCAAACAACAGGTGGTGAAGGAGGAGGAGAATGTGGCCCTAGCATCTAAGGGTCCCAGCTAGTAGTAGTCAGGACTTGGGAGACAGATGCATCATATTGAACACAGTTGATTCAGTATTTTGGATGCTTTTCAGTTGTAGTAACAACTGACGAGAGGGAGTTGCAATGCAGATGTAGTGTTGGCAGTAGGATGTAAGTGTCAGCAACAACACAGATGTAACATCAGATTTTCGCAGTGGTTGGTGGGCAGTATATCCCGATATTAGCAGCGTGACAGACGTGATACAAAAATGGGGTGTTGTACAAGAATGATGCAGTAGATTGCAACATGAGTTGTTGAGCACTAGTTGGAGAGAACATAGTCCTCGCTAAGAGAGAGTGTTAGTTTCTATATCATCAGATGTGTTCTAGCCACGAAATTTGGTGGAGAGGCTAGAATGCATGAGTTCTCCAAAACCCAAAAATATTTTCTGGAAATTCCACCTAAAAGTGTCTCAATTATATTATTAGTCATATTTTAAATATTTCCTAAGTCTAAACTTAGGGAATATGGTTAATTGATCAATATTAATTGAGACAAGGTGAGAATCATCTAGAAACTCACACAGAAAAAACTAAGATGATCCTAGACATTGATTAAGTTTTAATCTTGGTTGGATGTGCTCCAACAATGGATATAAGGGGAAGTCGATGGGCACTTGGAGAAAAGATTTCTGCAGTTCGATTTCCTTGGCAAATCGATTTCCAGAGAGCAACAACAATTTCCGGAGAGCCAGAGATCGACATAAGGTCAGTGAGGGGCATATACGTGATCTGAAAGAAGTTTTCTAGATATGGAGAGGCAGTAGTAAGGAGGCCAAATTATTCGCAGTGAGGCAACACAGAGGACTGCGCAGGTGCTTCAGAAGCAATTCGATTAAACTTGATAGAATTTTGTTTTCGGTTCCAAAGGTCGGGCATAGGGTCCAGAGTGCCGGAGAAGCGATTTCATCAGTAGAGACAAGAAGAATGACTTCATCAGAGGCATTTTAGAGGCTAGATGTTGTAGGGTCTGTGCATAGGATGAGACATAGGGTCTAGGAGGACGAGTTTTTGAAGAGAAGTTGTGGTGATATTGCTTGTGGAGGAAGGGTAATTCCCTAAAAAAAAAATCCAAATTTACTTGTTGTTTGGATTGCTAGTTGGGCATCCATAGATTGTACTCATAATTCAATGTTGCCTAATAAAATAAAACCCTCATTTGTTGCATCAATTTTCCTGCATTGGGTTTTCTAGGACTTTTGTCCAAAAACAACGGTGTTAATTTTTATGTGTGCTTGCTAGCATTTCTCAGTTCCAACGCTATTTTATTTCCACAGTTTTATTTGTGAAGGTTGTAGTGTGATTAATTTGGTATTTTTTTTTCCCATGGAAATAGTCGTAATTTCCATTAGAAAAGATGAAAATTACATTATGTATATGCATAAGCATTACTTTGATATGGCACTGCCTATCCAACAGAAAGATGAAAAAAGTGTGCATTCCTCCACGCAGGGAGTTCATGAAAATATCAAAACACTTATAATTTAAACCGTCTGACCTCTTCTCAGAGGGATAATGAGTACCGATTGCTATTTACAATATGTCAAAAAAGATTATCATCAAACTGAATAAAAATTGTTCCTTTCCAGTGTTGTTGTCATGGTGCTTCAAGGTCTACAAAAGGCCTGCAGTAGTGCTGATACGCGACCCCGTCTAAATCTTCGCAAATCATCCAAGAGTTGTCGTTCTTGGTCGCTGCTTCTTTGGATAGGAAGTCAGCAGTGGTGTTCTGCTCCCTATAAATGTGATGAAAATGAATGAGTCAAAATATTAGACAATTCTATGTATCTCATCCAGTATATGCCTCAATGTGTAAGCAGAACAAGTATATTTTTTGTTGATCCAATTTATAACCAGTTTTGAGTCACCAAAAAGTTGCAGGTTTGTGCAATGTTTTTGTAAAGCAAAAAGAATAATGTTTTTTTGCAGTAACAAGCTCGGCATAATTGTTTTTTCCCCTACCTAAACCCATTTTAATTTTGTAGTAATGGGTTTGGAATAAATGCAGGATCCCTCCCTCGCCACAACCCATCTCCTGAGCTGAACCATCAAAAAAGGCCCAAGGGATGGATTTATTGATGACCTCTGTCTCAACATTCCTAGTCTAGTTTTTTTGGGGCTCTTTGGGAATCAAGAGGTAGTTTGCTATGATTTTTTTATGAATGGAGGGCCAGTGAGGAGGCTTTTGCAAAAAAATAATTTGATTCCTTGCTATCTATAGCTCCCAACTGATTAGCAGAGGTAGGTTCCTTTCCTTCCTAGTGGTATCCTTCCACCATGTTCTCCACGCCTCCTTGACTATTGTCCCATGCCATCTGAACCGAATAGAGAGTGATGTCAGGATACCATTCCAAAGATCTTGCGCCATTGGACAACCCAGGAAGAGGTGTTCTGTGTCCTTATTGTTGTTTCTGCAAAGATGGCACTAGAACGGTCCAGCGAAAGATCGTTTCATGAGATTTTCCCCTATTGGGACCTTGTTATTCAAGATGGACCACAAAAGTAGCTTTGTTCTGGGGGCAGCGTTGAGTTTCCAAAGAAGATTCCATCTTATCTCAGAGTTTGATGGCTTGAGGGGTTCCATTAGAACTAGATATCTAATCTTTGGTGCATAGTAACCATTTTTTGCAAAAGCCCAGATGAACTCATCTTCCCCTTCAGTTATCCTGATGTGAGCCTCTGTTAGCACTGTAATGAAAAGTCTCCATTGTTGTTGCCACTGTAGGGGAATGTTTAGGGCTGCTCCCAATTTCTAGGCCTGCTATGTTAAAGAGGAACGCTCATTGTCTGAAATGTGACTAAGATGTGAAATCCCCTAATCTTCCAGATGGAGTCTCAGTTCCTTGGGGAGTTTGTGAGCATTGCCACAGCCCACCCATGGGTCCTCTCCCATATGCATTTGAGATTCCGATCGAATTCTCCAAGTCAAAGCATTCCTTATCAGGTCCCTGGCTTTTATTACTGCTTTCCAGATGTTGGAGATGTTCCCATTTGTTCGACGATCTTGTCAAATCCAATTCAAAGGGTTTGAGATTAATTTGGTTTTTTTCGTAGCAAATAAATTGTTAAATTAATTAACAATTAGAATAATTAATTCGAGTTCTGAAATTTTCACATGGTATCAGAGCATGAGTGATCAACCAAGAAGCTCAGAAGTGGAGGAAATAATTTTGCTACTCAAAGGGAGAAGCATGGCGAAATTATTGAGGGGCCAATAGTTCAATTTTGAGTTGTAGGGGTGCATAAAATTCAATTTGTCCAGGAGATTGATTTTATCATTCAGAGGGAGCAGTTGCAACTTAGATTTTCGCTAATAAAATTTTTGGTTGGACACAGAGGGTTTTTGCAACAGTAGAACTAGTGTCGGGTGGAAGAGAAAAACACACACAACAGAGGGAAAATTTGTCTCAAGGAACTTCGAGTCTCATAAGTTCAATTTTTCCTTGCAGATTAACAATAGTTGTGAGTAGATCTTCTTGCTCCACAAGGGAGTGCAAGTAGAAGAGTAGCAACGAAGCAAAAGGAAAGAGGGGATTTTCAATAATCTTCGAGATGGCCAATGCAGGGCTTAAATATCATGATAGATTGGATGGATCATACAACTACATCATTTGGAAGGCTCAGATGTATTTCCTTCTAGATGAATATGGCATGAAAGCCTACATCGATAATGTAGTGGTAGTGCCTCAATATGCAGACCAACTCAAGGAATATAGGAAGGAGATAACGTGGGCGAAGTGTTTGATCCTGGATAAAGTCTGGGACCATATTGTCTCACATATAGCGGCCAAGGGAACGACCAAAGAAATGTGGGATGCTCTCTCCACACTATACTAGGGTGCTTTTAAGTAGCAAAAGGTGTTCCTGGAGGAAAAGTTGAGATGCATCAGGATGCAGAAGGGGGGAGGCATAGATCCCTTCCTCACCATGATATAGGATGTTTGAGAGCAACTTTCAGTGGGGCAACGCCTCAACCTTCAGAGGTAGTATGATTGGCACTCAACAATGTCTCACATGATTGGTAAGTCTTCATCCAAAGTAAATTGGTGTGGAGACACGCTACCAGGATGGGACATAATGTGGGTCAATTTGCAGTAGGAGGAATTGAGACGAGATCTGCTGAGGAAATTCATCATTGCCTATAGTGGCAACAAACAATAGGTGGTGAAGGAGGAGGATAATGTGGCCCTAGAATCTAAGGGTCTCAGTCAGGGGCAGGGGGAGCATAGAAAGAAGAAGAATGACATGTCAAAGGTCAAGTGCTTCAAGTGTGGTGAGCTCGATCGCTACAACACGCAATCTCCTCTCAGGAAGAAGGAAAAGTTGGAGAAGCAGGACTAGCAGGTAGCGTCAGCTGAGATCGACAAGTTGTCCTCTAGGTTGGAGGAAGACTTCACAATGTTGGCAGCCATACCTCCAGGAGTGAGATGTGGTGACTTGGAGTTGCAGCCCCAGAGAGCTACAATTTTGGGTAGGGTCCTTGAGGAGTCCAGCTCATGGATGATTACCTAGCTACGGGGGTCCACAATATTCAGTAGCAAGATCGATTAGTGGCAGTTGATGTAGTCAATACCAGAGTGATAGTTACAGACTAGTAGCAATCAGGTGTTGGGGAACGTAGTACAGAGTTGGCAGTAGTGTAAAGTCAGCAAGTGGAGATCCCTTGGTGGACAATGAAGTAGCTAGTGGTAGTTAGGGCTCGGGTGACAGATGCATCATACTGAATAAAGTTGATTCAGTATTTTGGATTATTTTCGGTTGTAGTTGCAGTAGTTGTAGTTGCAGCAACAACTGATGAGAGAGAGTTACAACGAAGATGTAGTGTTGGCAACAACATGGTGGTGTCAGCAACAACACATATGCAACATTAGATTTCCACAATGGTTGGTGGGAAGTATAGCCAGACATCAGCAACATGACAAAGGTGATACAAAAATAGGGCCTTGTAGCAACAAGATGCAACAAATTGCAACATGAGTTGTTGAGCACTAGTTGGAAAGAACATAGTCCTCGCTAAGAGAGAGTGTTAGTTTCTATAGCATCAAATTGTTCTAGCCATGAAATTTTGTGGAGAGGCTAGAATACATGAGTTCTCCAAAACCCAAAAATATTTTCTAAAAATTCCACCTAGAAGTGTCACAATTAGATTATTATCTATTTTTTAAATATCTCCTAACTCTAAATGTAGGGAATATGGTTAATTATTCAGTGTTAAATGACATAAGTTGAGAATCATCTTGAAACTCACACGAATCGACTCTAAGATGATCATAGCCATTGATTAAGTTTTAATCTTGGTTGGAGGCACTCCAACAGTGGATTATAAGAGGAAGTCGATGGGCACTTGGAGAAAACATTTATGCATTTTGATTTCCAGAGAGCAGTAGAAATTCCCGAAGAGCTAGAGATTGGCGGAGGGTAAGTGAGGGGTAGAGACATGATCTAAAGGAATTTTTCCAGGTCCGGAGAGGCAGTAGTAAGGAGGTTGATTTATTCCTAGTGAGGAAACGTAGAGGATTATGCAGGTGCTTGAGAAGCAATTCGATTCAACTGGAAAGAAATTTGTTTTCAGTTCCAGAGGCTGGGCATCAGGTCTAGAGTGTCGGAGAAGCAATTTCCTCAGCAGAGATTGGCATAACGACTTCATCAGAGGCAGTTAAGAGGCTAGACGTCATAAGGTCTATGAAGAGGATGATGCAGAGGGTCAGTGAACTTCGTGTCTTAGAATTTCAATTTTTCCTTACAGATTAATAGTAGTTGTGAGCAGATCTTCTTGCTCCACAAGGGAGTGTGAGTAGTAGAGCATCAACCAAGTAAAAGGAAAGAGGGGATTTTTTATAGTTTTCAAGATGGTCATTGTAGGGCTTAAAGATCATGATAGGTTGGATGGATCATACAACTACGTCATCTGGAAGGCTCGGATATCTTTTCTTCTAGATGAATATGGGTTGAACGCCTACATTGATAATGTAGTGGTAGTTCCTCAATATGCAGACCAACTCAAGAAATATAGGAAGGAGATGACGTGGGCGAAGCGTTTGATCCTGGATAAAGTTCGGGACAATATTGTCTCACATATAGCTACCAAGGGAACAACCAAAGAAATTTGGGATTCTCTCTCCACACTATACCAGGGTACTTTTAAGCAACGAAAAATGTTCTTAGAGGAGAAGTTGAGATGCATGCATCAGGATGCAGAAGGGGGAAGGCATAGATCCCTTCCTCACCAAGATTCGGGAGGTTCGGGACCAACTTCCAATTGTTGGGGAAATGCCTCAACCTTCAAAGATAGTACGATTGGCACTCAACAATATCTCAAAGGATTGGAAGGTCTTCATCCAAAGTATATTGGGTAGAGACATGCTACCAGGATGGGACAGAATGTGGGCCGATTTGCAACAGGAGGAATTGAGATGATATATGTTGAAGAGATCCATCAATGGCAGCAAACAATAGGTGGTGAAGGAGGAGGAGAATGTGGCCCTAGCATCTAAGGGTCCTAGCTAGTAGCAGTCAGGACTCAGGAGACAGATGCATCATACTGAACACAGTTGATTCAGTATTTTGGATGATTTTTAGTTGTAGTAGCAACTGATGAGAGGGAGTTGTAGTGCAGATGTAGTGTTGGCAGTAGTATGTCAGTGTTAGCAACAACACAGATGCAACGTCAGACTTGCGCAGTAGTTGGTGGGAATTATATCTAGACATCAGTAGCATGACAGACGTGATACAAAAATGGGGTGTTGTAGATGCATGATGCAACAGATTGCAACATGAGTTGTTGAGCACTAGTTGGAGAGAACATAGTCCTCGATAAGAGAGAGTGTTAGTTTCTATATCATCAGATGTTTTCTAGCCATGAAATTTCGTGGAGAAGATAGAATACATGAGTTCTCCAAAACCCAAAATTTTTTTATGGAAATTCCACCTAAAAGTGTCTCAATTAGATTATTAGTCATCTTTTAAATATTTCCTAAGTCTAAACTTAGGGAATATGGTTAATTAATCAATATTAATTGAGACAAGGTGAGAATCATCTAGAAAATCACACTGAAACAATCTAAGATGATCCTAGCGATTGATTAAGTTTTAATCTTGGTTGGATGTGCTCCAACAGTAGATTATAAGAGGAATTTGATGGGCACTTGGAGAAAACATTTATGCAGTTTGATTTCCTTGGCAGATTGGTTTCCAGAGAGCAACAACAATTTTCAGAGAGCCAGAGATCGACGCAGGGTCAGTGAGGGGCAAAGACATGATATGAAAGAAGTTTTCCAAATTTGGAGAGACATTAGTAAGGAGGTTGAGTTATTCATAGTGAGGCAGCATAGAGGACTGCGCAGGTGCTTTAGAAGCAATTCGATTAAATTGGATAGAAATTCGTTTTCAATTCCAGAGGTCGGGCATAGGGTCTAGAGTGTCGAAGAAGCGATTTCCTCAATAGAGACAAGCATAACGACTTCACCAGAGGTAGTTTAGAGGCTAGACATCATAGGGTCTATGCATAGGATGACGCAAAGGGTCTAGGAGGACGAGTTTTTGAAGAGAAGTTGTGCCGAGATTGCTTATGGAGGAAGGGTAATTCCCTAAAATAATTTTTTTCTAGATTTACTTGTTGTTTGGATTGCTAGTTGGGCATCCATAGATTTTACTCAGAATTCACATTTGCTTATTAAAATGAAACCCTCATTTATTGCAACAATTTTCTTGCATTGGGTTTTTCGAGGGACTTTTGTCCAAAAACAATTGTGTTAAATTCTATGTGTGCTTGCTAGCATTTCTTAGTTCCAACTCTATTTTATTTCCGCAGTTTTTATTTGTGCAGGTTACAATGTGATTAATTTGGTATTTGTCGTAGCAAATAAATTGTTAAATTAATTAACAATTAGAATGATTAATTCTAATTTTGGAATTTTCACATGGTATCAGAGCGTGAGTGATCAACCAAGAAGCTCAAAAGTGGAGGAAATAATTTCGTTGCTCAAAGGGAGAAGCATGGCGAAATTATTGAGGGGCCAACAATTCGATTTTCAGTCGCAAGGGTGTAGAAAATTCAATTTGTCTAGGAGATTGATTTTAGCATTCAGAGGGAGCAGTTGCAACTCATATTTTCGTTGAGCAGATTTCTGGTTGGACACAGAGGGTTTTTGCAGCAGTAGAACCAGTGTTGGGTGGAAGAGAAAAGCACACACAACAAAGGGAAAATTTCTCTCAGGGAACTTCGAGTCTCAGAAGTTCAAATTTTCCTTGTCGATTAGTAGTAGTTGCAAGCATATCTTCTCGCTCCACAAGGGAGTGTGAGTAGCAGAGCAACAACCAAGCAAAAGGAAAGAGGGGATTTTCGATAGTTTTCGAGATGGCCATTGCAGGGCTTAAATATCATGATAGGTTGGATGGATCATACAACTACGTCATCTGGAAGGCTCAGATGTATTTCCTTCTAGATGAATATGGCCTTAAAGCCTACATTGATAATGTAGTGGTGGTTCCTCAATATGTAGAACAACTCAAGGAATATAGGAAGGAGATGGCGTGGGCGAAGTGTTTGATCCTGGATAAAGTCTGGGACCATATTGTCTCACATATAGCAGCCAAGGGAATGACCAAAGAAATGTGGGATGCTCTCTCCACACTATACTAGGGTGCTTTTAAGTAGCGGAAGATGTTCTTGGAGGAGAAGTCAAGATGCATTAGGATGTAGAAGGGGAAAGGCATAGATCCTTTCCTCACCAAGATTCAGGAGGTTTGAGACCAGCTTTTAGTTGTTGGGGCAACCCCTCAACCTTCAAAGCTAGTACGATTGGCACTTAACAATGTCTCATAAGATTGGCAGGTCTTCACCCAAAGTATATTGGGCAGAGAAATAATACCAGGATGGGACAAAATGTGGGTCGATTTGCAGCGGGAGGAATTGAATCGAGATCTGCTAAAGAGATCCATCAGCAGTTGTAGTGGCAACAAACAACAAGTCGTTAAGGATGAGGAGAATGTGGCCCTAGCATCTAAGGGTCCACCTCATGGATCATTACTTGGATACATGGGACCACAATATTTGGTAGCAAGATGGATTAGTGGCAGTGGATGTAGTCAGTACCAGAGTGACAACTGTAGACTAGTAGTAGTTAGGTGCTGGGAAACATAGTGCAGAGTTGGCAGTAGTGTAGAGTGACATAGTTTAGAGTTAGCAGCAACGGAGATTCCTTGGTGGACAATGTAGTAGCTAGTAGAAGTGAGGACTTGGGAGCAGATGCTTCATACTAAACACAATTGATTTAGTATTTTGGATGTTTTTCAGTTGCAGTTGCAACAACAATTGATGAGAGGGAGTTGCAGTGCAGATGCAGTGTTGGCGATAGTATGGAAGTGTTAGCAACAACACATATACAACATCATTTTTGCGTAGTGGTTGGTGGGTACTATAGGCAAACATCAACATCGTGACAGGGGTGATACAGAAATAGGGTGTTGTAGCAACAGGATGCAGTAGATTGGAACATGAATTGTTGAGCACTAGTTGGAGAGAACATAATCCTCGCTAAGAGAGAGTGTTAGTTTCTATAGCATTAGATGTGTTCTAGCCACAAAATTTGGTGGATGGGCTAGAATACATGAGTTCTTCAAAACCCATAATTATTTTATGGAAATTCCACCTAGAAGTGTCTTAATTAGATTATTGGTCGTTTTTTAAATATTTCCCAAGTCTAAACTTAGGGAATATGGTTAATTAATCAATATTAATTGAGATAATGTGAGAATCATCTATAAACTCACCCGTATCAACTCCAAGATGATCCTAGCCAATGAATAAGTTTTAATATTGGTCATTGGTCTCCAACAATGGATTATAAGAGAAAGTCGATGGGTACTTGGAGAAGACACTTCTATAGTTCAATTTCCTTGGTAGATCGATCTCTAGAGAACAACAATAGTTCTCAGAGATCAAAGCAGAGTCAGTGAGGGATAGAGACAATGATCCTGAGGAAATTTTCCAGATCTAGAGAGGTAGCAACAAGGAGGCTGAGTTATTCCAAGTGAGTAGTGTATAGTGTTAGTGCCTGTCAGTCATGTCAGTCACTAGTGATCAAATGTGCTCTTACAAAGTTTTTTATTCGGGTTTCAGGTTAAACTTTTATAGTTTCAAATAACTTTTCAATAAAATTTTGGTCACCAGTTAGGAAGGTCAGTATTTACTACTCCTTCCAATTTCGTGGTCAAATAATACCATCCTGGTCAAGTCAAATCACTATTCGAAGAGTCCCATAGTCATTATGGTCATAATCCATCTAATAAGCCCATGCTAGGTCACCACTAGGTCATAAGGTTAATTTCTGAAAATTGGTTATTTCACCATTGAAATCAATTTTATAAAGGAGTAGTAAAGGTTAAGTTGCAAATTAAAGTTTTAAATCATGTTTTTATTTAATTTTTAATGAAATACTTTCATAAAGTCATGAAGCTGCAAAATGTAAAAATCAAGTTATAAAGGCGATGGTGGGTCCACTACCACATGTAAGTGAAAAAATAGATTTTCATAAGCTATAAAGAGTGCCGCTCAGTCTCCATTTTCTCATTCCATTTTCCAAGACATCACTCCAACCAAACAGGTCAAATTTGTCAGATAAGACATCAATTTTTGGATGCTAAGGTCAAGTTTCCTTTTTGTGTTGCGCAAATCCTCAGGCTGTGCTACACAAATCCTGGCAATTGTTGCGTTTTCATCTAAAGGCTACAAACTTCTTTGCAGTGATTTCTTTCATCATATCCAAGTTGTGTCGCAATAAATCCAGGTTGGTGGCCTTTCATTTGCTCAGATAAACTCTAAATTGTGTTGCTATGCTTTATTTTCCTCTCCTATGGTTTTGAAAACAGTTTTCAAGATTTCATGATTTCCATGGTAAATTGTTATTAAATATTGTATCCTGCTATTCATACACCTTCTCCTATCCTAATCACACATTCCTAAACACCCTCTATCAAACCCATCCTCAAACTCCATCATTTTCATATAAACCCTAGCCAGAGCACACTTTCCTAACCTTGAACTATGTTTCTCTTCTTTGAAACCCTTCCCCTCACCCAAATTCTAAAAGTCCACTTTCCTTAGCTCCCTAACATCCCTCACTATCCCCCCAAATTTTCCCAAGATTTTTCCAGTTACCTATCGCTTTCATTTCCCTAAATTTTCTCATAGCTATCAAAATCCCCTGTTTTCCTACAAGTGAAACCCTAGTTTCTCTCCTATAGAGCTAGGTGTTAGCATGGAATCTGAAACCTCTGAACAAAAGAGATATAGAGGAGGGCAAGTCATCAGATATGAACCTACCTCAACTCAAGGGATATTCTCATCTCCTTTCATCAAAAAATCATTTGAAGATGCAGGTTGTCTTACCTTTTGCCAGAGAATTGAGCAACTGAAGTTTCATGATCAACTGACCAGTGATTTTGCCTCCAAATTAAGAAGGGATAAAGTGACTATAGTAGGATTTGAGTTAACTGTTTCAAGGCAAATCATCTCCACAGCCACAGGGATTCCAAACACTGGAGAAATTTGGTTCAAGAAGAGAGACATTGACCTTTAGAATTACAAGATGTACCTAAAGGCGCCATAAAAGACAACTCCAAAACATGTTTTTCCATTCAAACATTTGTTGGACAGATATGCCCCTCTCATGAAATTGATCATGAAGTATTTTACATGTGAGGGCAGGTATTCAAGGCTGTATCAATACCATATGAGGCTTTTGATGCATTTCACTGGTGTTTAGCAACTCAACTTGTCTTACTATCTGTACAAAAGCCTAATTAAAATGATAGAGAAGGTACAAAATATAGGAGAAAATCATCACACTAGTCTATTTCATCATGGATTGGTGAAAGTTCTAGTTTGTCATCAATTAGCACAGGTAAATTTATCTTGGGATGGCTTTTCAAATTCATCTTTTCCTCCATCTTCTCCAGCTATATCTAGTGATGAATCAACACCTCCAAATTCACCAGTACAACAAGAGATTGCTTCTTCGAGAAGACCTACCGAGAGGAATTATAGGGCAGAAGTGACTAAGACTTACTCCAAAGGTGAAAGGTTTGTGTTTTCTCCAATGATTGTTGAAAGGGCCAAACCTACAACAGGTGAACAAAGAGCATCCCCACAGCATGAGGAATTCACTCATCTAGGTACCAATGTGATAGATGTGGAGAAAGGCCATGAGGACAGATTTGCAAAGAAAATCATAAGGGGTAAGGAGGCTGAGATCAAAATATTAGAATACAAGTTAACAGAGGTAAATGATTTAATAACATGCTTACAACAAGAAAACATGCAATTGAAAGTAAATCAAATGATCCAAAACAAACATACAACCTATTTGAAGAAAGAGGATGTAAAGGGAAAATAAGTGGTTCAGTTGGATGTTTTAGAAGGCAAAGGAAATCAAATCACATTAGGGAGACCAAGAACAAGAGCTTTCAAGAGAGCCCTTGAGCTAAAAATAAAAGTTTCTCCACCCAGAGGTCAAATCACTCTAGATGACTTAATCACTAGAGAGATCAATGCAGACATAGTATATTGGATTGAAAAGGTTAATGGCCACCTAGAGAAGCTCCTCAAGAAGGCAAGTAGAGACAACAACTTTCAAAGGCCTATGGATATGCATTACTACACAAGAAACAAGGTATCTCAAGTCAAAATTAAACATTTGAAGAAAAATCTCAAGGAAACCCTAACAAGCCAAAAGGACAAAGAAAAGCTTGATCTACTTGTTGAGGCCTCTCTCATGGCATGACATATCATATGATGGCTTCACTTAGCAATTTTGAGGAAATTTTGAGAACTTTTTGTCATTTTGAAATTTTTGATGGTTTTTAGATAGTTTTAAAACACAGAGGCATCTATATGCGCAGTGCCTAGGCACTATGCTTTTTCCTCAGGCATAAAAATGCCAAAAACTTTATATGCTTGGATAGATAATCACTCCTACATGTCAGATATCCACTTTTGTAAGTTTATCAGTAGACAGATTGGGAGAAAATTCCCAAAAATAGGTCAAAAAATCACTTTTTGCCACTGTTTTGAAGAAGGCACTACACATATCGGAGTAGTCTTGGAAAAACCAGTTTTTCTCCTTGTTGGAGTGTCCAAATCACCTACTTGAATAGTCCAATGACAACTAGACACTCATATATTTCCAATGAGCTATCAAGTTCTAAATTTGGAGCATGGGAAGACCTCCAAAATCCTTCTGCAAGCTGGCGCTATGCAAATGCCTGAATGCGCTGCACATATCCCTGATGGCACTACACATATCCCTGATGGCGCTACACATATCCCTATAATAATTTTTTCTCGGCATGTCTTCAATAGATCTTTACTTGATGATGTAATTTCAGTAGTTCGATGTCTTGATGATGTAATGGTGAATAAATTAGCATAATAGGTTGTTTTTATGTTTAATTAGGCCTCATTAATGAAGAGAAACTCAAATCAAAGTCTAAGAGAAGAGTCTGTTTTCAACCTTCTCACTCTCACTTATTGGTTGAGATATTCTTGGAAATTGTTCCACCACTCATGGATTCGACCCCTGAAGGTGGGGAAACTATTTATCTTAGTATATATGTATCATTTTCTTAGTCAGAGAGGGGTTGGACATTTAAGGAGAGAACTCTTATAACTTGTGTTTCAACATTTTCAGGAAATCAATGAACAGATGCAGCTATTATCTAGGAATTCATGTGCAGTGAGTTTGTGATCTTGTTTCTTCTCTGTTATAGTTTCATATGATAGATATTCATCTCTTCTTTCTATTCATCAGTTTCTTCGGTGATTTTTCCTAAGTTTATAAGCATAATTCTTGTCTTAAAGCTCTGTTTTGATGAAATTATCATTATATGTTATTTTCTTTCTTACTTAATGAATTTATGACTTATATGCTCATTAAGTCCTCTTATTTCTTCTAAACACTACACTACATTGACAAACCCTAAGCCATCACAAAACTACTGCTACCTTGCTCTTTTATATTTTTGTTGTTGTTATCCTTTTTATCCTTTGACCTATTTACCTGGTTTTCATCCCTTGTTCAACGTCAAAACCCTAAATTTTCAAACCTATATGAGCCTAGCATATCTAGCCTAAAATCCTTATACATTCCAGTTAATTCGTTGGTTTTGATCTCATAGAGAGAGCCTTCTTTGGTTTGGTAGGGCTAGCTACCAAACTGAAAGCTTAGTCTATGGTTACCTCTATCCATTTCTCCCAGCTTGAGACATTATGAGGGATAACACAGAGGACTGCGCAACTGCTTTAGAAGCAATTTGATTCAACCAGAGAGAAATTTGTTTTCAGTTCTAGAGGTCAGGAAAAGAGTTCAGAGTGTTACAGAAGTGATTTCCTCAGCAGATACAGGCATAATGACTTCATCAGAGGCAGTTCAGAGGCTATACGTCATAGGGTCTATGCATAGCAGCGCAAAGGTTAATGTAGAGGGTCCAAGAGGACGAGTTTCTGAAGAGAAGTTGTGCCGAATTTGCTTGTGGAGGAAGGGTAATTCCCCCAAATAATTTTGGCTAAATGTACTTGTTGTTTGGATTTTCAGTTGGGCATCCACAGATTGTACTCAGATTTCATTGTTGCTTAATAAAATAAAACCCTCATCTATTGCATCGGTTTTCCCGCATGGGTTTTTTCAGTGACTTTTGTCCAAAAACAACAATGTTAATTTTTATGTGTGTGTTCTAGCATTTCTTAGTTCCAACACTGTTTTATTTCTGTAGTTTTTATTTGTGAAGGTTGCAGTGTGATTAATTTGGTATTTGCCGTAGAAAATAAATTGTCAAATGAATTAACAATTAGAATAATTAGTTCTAGTTGTTGAAATAGGATTCTAGTTTTGGAATTTCCACAAATGGCGGGATATACGGTAAAGCCTAGAGACTAGGAGACAGGCAGATTCCTCAGAGTGTAGGTGGAGGCATCCATGCTTGTTTAGGGCCTAGTGATTTGGTGGGGATCGCGGTAAAGCTCGAGGAAAATTGGATTGGTTTTGTTGTGAGTCCCAAATTCATGATTAGAATATGACACAGGGGTGATTAGCTGAAATAAAGATCTGGTTAAGCCAACCAATGGTCGGGTGGTTCGCGGAAGTCCCATACCTGGTTGGATTTTGCATTCATTAATAGTAACTCTTTCTCCTTGGTATTTTATGTTGGAAATAATACTGGGGGGGGGGGGGGTGAATCAGATTAGCAAGTCAATAATATTTCATTTCATATATCATATTCATATACGCTACTTCAATTATTGAACTTGTGTGTATACGCAACTGTATTTAAGGCAACTAGCGTATATCCTGCAAACTTATGATTCAATTAATTTATCATATGTTGATCTTTAATCAGTGCATCAGAACCATATAAACATTAACCAGGTGCAGTAAAATAGAACATACAATAACACACACATGAACACAAGATATAAGGTGGAAACCCAATGTGGGTGAAAACCACCTGCTACAATCATCTCTATCTTCTTTTTAATAAGAAACTTCTTTTTACAATTTTTGTACTGGCGTAGTCTTATACCAATACGCAGGCTTCCACCTGTAGAAGGCTACAACCTTCTCTCATTCTCCAGCTTCTCCTGGAAGGGAGCTACAACCCCCTAGCTCTTGTACTAGCTAATGTGTTTACTAGTACGTAGGTGTTGGCCTACAGAAGGCTACAACCTTCTCTTTTCTTCCAGGGACCACGTTTCATAAATTTTCAGATTGGATCAATCAATAACATCAATCAAACATCTGCATTAACCGATCTCCTTTACACCAACCAAAACCGAATCAATAAATCACTTCTCAGAATGTTGTAACTAGACTACAGTAACAGTGACCAGAACCCAAGCCAGAACCCAGAACACTGCAACAGCAAATAGAAGTAGCTAAAGCATATTTTATGAGGTATACGCTACTTCACTGTGTTGAACCTGTGTACATACCCTATTATCTCAAGGAGAACCTGCGTACAAATATGCAAATCAAATTTAAGATGTTTGTTTTGATATGTAGAACCAGCGTGTATACGCGCCTTTGCCAAAGTGAACCTGTGTATAGATCTGTCAATGATGATTTAAACTTTACAACAATTCCAGACATCAGTTATACCCAGATCATCATATTTACAGATTACAACATGCGCCAGTTATTCAGATAAAAGATCAAAACCACACAAAGATACTTCACCTCAAGCCTTAAGATCTTGACCCATCAATAGAACCTATCATTCATCAAGTGCTCAAGTTCATCCTTGATTTAGATCCAGTCGTGCACCATAACCCAATAACCTGTATTCTAGATCTTGCTCTTCATTAGATATTCAATACTTGAGTGTCATTGCTTAATGATCTTCTCCTCCTTTTATAGTCATAGGCCTTACTCAATACCATGGACCAAAACCACTCAGAACTAATACCTTGGACCAAATACCTGGGATCAACACTTCGGACAAGATACCTTGGACCAATACCAAGGATCAAAATACCATGGAACAAATACCACGGACCAAAACTAAGTTTTCCAACATGTACGTCCCTTTCCTTCTGTGAAAGCATGTGTGTATTCTATACACACCTTTTGGTCTGCGAAACCGCGTGTGCACACAGCTTGGTCAATGGGGAACCTGCGTATACCTCTCTTTCTTTATTCTGAACTGTGATCTGTCATCTGAGTGAGTTGCCATCAAGGAAAACACTTGTGTCGTAGTGCCAAATCTGTGTCATAATGCCAACATTTTATGTGTAAATATATTGGTTCATATGTGATTCTTATGGTTGTTATATCCTTGTTATTTCTATTGGTTATATGTTGGTTATGAGTATGTTTTATGACAAACTTGATGTATGGCTCTCATCATGTTTTGAATTGCAAATGAATGTACAATGAATATATGACCTAATAGATGATAATGCAACTATTGTGATAGAGCAATAATGCCTCTTTACGAATATTAGATAAGTATGAGACCTTATGCTCAGATATGTTGTTATGACCTCTAAATTACATATTTTTGACATGTTTGACAGAATTCTTGTCATGGCTAGTAGGGTTTAGATCAGATAATTCTACCAATGATTGCATTAGTAGCCTTATTCCATTGTTATTTATCATTTCTGAAAGTTTCATGAAGTTCTAGGCAGTGGCCTGAGTCCTGGCCTTGAAAAGTGGCACAAAATTCGAGGTCGTTGGCTTAGAACTGACTGAAAAAGTCCATAGACGGTAGCATGCCTTGTTGTGGGAGTGACTAGAAGGCCTCAAGCACATGCATGGTTTGTCATGGGAGCGACTAAGGGTCCAGATCAGTGTAATGTCAAGTAATCTCAAGGGTTGGTTGCCTCCTGAAGGTTCTCTAGCATGTGTGGAAGGTTGGAATGGTTTTGTTTTGTTGGTTCTACTTCCCTAACTGTACATGGGGAGTTGAATCACATCATAGTAGCCTCTCATCACATGTTTGCCCCAACAGATTCGTTAACTTGGGTAAATGTGGGAGGATGATGTTAAAAAGTGGTATGAGAGCATGGTTCACCCCTTGGACTGGATGGGCAATGTGTTGGTCATGCATACATGTCGGTTGCATATGTGTTCTTTATGCTTGTGGTATATGTACTTATTGTGTAGGCATGGTTGCAGTTGTGTCACCATGTGAAAGTTGATGGTGTTGTTGTTGGATGTGGTCGTCCTGAGTGTATGTTGGTTATGCATTGGTTATGCATGTTAGTGCTCATATGTTGTTATACTTACATTGAGATGGTTATAGTTGTCGTGCATGGGAACATGGTATGTGGTTGGTATGGTCATGCATGGTAACTAGATGATGGTTGAAATGATGTTTATGTATTGATATGATTATGATTATACATGTACTGTGATAACCTAGTTGATCTTGTACACTAGATATCCTCCTCTGAACTACAGTGAGGTATGTTGATTATGTTATGTTTTGGTTTGAGTTGACATGGTATACTTGCAGGAAGAAGATCAAATATGACTAGCAAGATGGTATAATACAGTTCATGAGACTCTCCCTATGGATCAAACGAGCAGCATGGTGTTGGGCACTCTTCTGACTTAGCAGACACATTGACAAGCTTGAAGGCAAAAATAAGAAGCTGCAAGGCAAATAATGACAAAATCATGCATGCACGGGAGAAACAAGTAGAAGTCAATGCAATAATTCTTCAAAGTTTGTCAGAATTGAAGAGATAGGAGCCACTTAGGATCAACTATGGGCAGGAGGAAAAAACTAATGGGGCATATGGAAATAGGTCTCATGGTGGGCACAGGTTAGATATGGATGACACGATCTGAGATGGAAAGCTCTTGGATACTATGGATAGGAGAGGTGATGGACACATGTTCTATTCTAGTTTTGGTATTGACAGGCACTATGATCATCATCATTATCATCTGTATAGAAGGAGTGACAAGGGATATTTTCCACATGAGTTCAATAAAACTAAGCCACCTACCTTTGATGGAGATTTGAAGAAGTCGGAGGATGCAGAGGCATGTCTACTTGGGATGAAGAAATTCTTTGAGCTACATGAGTACACAAAGAATATGAAGGCCATAATAACTATCGTCAGCCTCAAAGGGAAAGCAGACATCTGGTGGGAAGGTGTGAAGCGGATTAGAGACATTAGGACAAAAGAGTTGAGTTGGCATGAATTCAAGAGACTTTTCAGGAAGAAATACTTGTCAAAAAGGTACTACGACAACAAAGATAAGGAATTCAATGAGCTAAAGAGGGATCAATAAAAAATGAGGAGTATACGACCAAGTTTTTGGAGTTGTTGAGGAATGTATCGTATCTTAAAGATGAGAAGGCCAAAGTTCAAAGATTTGTTAGTGGATTACCATTAGCATTTAGAGATCGGATTGAGGATGATGAGCCTCGACCGCTTGAGGAAGTTATTAGGAAATTGAAGCATTGTTATGAGAAGTCAAAGTGTAAGACAAAATCATAGCAAGGTTGGAAAGGGAAAGATAAAGCTAAAGGTAAATGACAAGCAAAAATAACAAGGCCTTAGGATGCAGGTGAGAAAGAAAATGTTGCACCTTACAAGAAGTTCAATGGGTCACAACATGGAGGGAAATAGAATAAAGGTGATGGTACAAGACAGTTGCAGTGTTGGACATGTGGTAAGGAGAATCTTAAGAGGGATTGCCTATAGAATCAGGGTGGTAGGCCTCAGATTTACAGTGCACAAGAAGTGCAAACAATTGGGGATGTTGGGCAGAGCATTCCACAAATCTATGCAGCACTAGATACCAAATAGCCAAATCATCAGGCATCTATTATTGAGATGGACAGTAAGGTTTGTGATCAAGTTGTTTCTATTTTGATTGACCCTGGATCTAATTATAATTATGTTAGTCCTAACCTGGTGGATAAGTGTGGTTTGAATAAAAAGTGCATGAAGAATCCTGGTTAGTGCAGTTGGATACAAGTACAAAGAAGAGAGTGTATCACTAGGTAAGAGCTTCTGCATTCAAGTTGAATGGTATCCCTACCTTAGCACATTTGAATGTATTGTAGTTGGGATCATATAGTATGCTTTTGGGTATGGACTAGTTGTATCTTCAAAGGACCAAAGTGGATTGTTATGACAAGGCCATTGAGTGCTTGGATGACAATGGAGAACAAAGGATTTTGTAGGGTAAGAATAAGGCAACATCAATTAGAATGGTGACAACTATGCAGGCAAAGCGAAATCACAGAAAAGGGTGTGTGTTATTTGCAGTGCATATTTCTAGTGATAAAGGTAAGGCTGTTGGGGACGTAGAGGTATTGAGTAGGTACCCGATCTTACAACAGTTTCAAGATGTATTTCCCGCAGAGATTTCAGAGTTGTTACCTCACAAAAAAGTGGACTTCTCCATTTAGTTGGTACCAAGGGCAACACCAACATGAAATGCACCATATAGGATGAGCACTCTAGAGTTAGTATAGTTGAAGTTGCAGTTGAAGGAAATGCTTGACAAATGATACATTAGGTCAAGTGTGTCACTGTGAGGTGCACCAATATTGTTTCTGAAGAACAAGGATGGTACTCTTAGATTGTGCATAGATTACAGGCAGTTGAACAAGGTAGCCATGAAGAACAAGTATCCGTTGACGAGGATTGATGACTTGTTTGATCATTTGAAGGGACCAACAAAGTTCTCAAAGATCGATATGAGATCCAGATATCATCATGTATGCATCAAGGAAGAGGACATTTACAAGACAACTTTCAGGACCATGTATGGGCATTATGAGTTTGTTGTAGTTCCATTTAGTTTGACTAGTGCTCCAACTACGTTTATGTGTTTGATGAATCGTGTATTGCATCCTTATCTAGAAAAGTTTGTTATTGTATTCATTGATGACATCTTGATATATTCTAACAATGAGAAAGAGCATGCTAAGCACTAGCAACAATGTTGAGATTACTAAGAGAGCATCAGTTGTATGCCATGCTTAGCAAATGAAATTTCTTTTAGATAAAGGTACATTACTTGGGACATGTTGTTTCCAAGGAAGGAATAACAGTGGATCCAAAGAAGATAAGGGCTATCATGGAATGGGTGGTGCCTAGAAATGTGGATGAGGTAAGATCATTTATGGGGCTAGCAGGTTATAGGAGGTTCATCAATAACTTCTCTCGCAATGCATATCATATTACGTCACTATAGAGGAAAGGTAAGAAATTTGAATGGATGAAAGAATGTGCAACAAGTTTTGAGAAATTGAATCAATTGTTATGAATGCTCCAGTGTTAAAGATTGTAGATCCAGATAAAGATTTTGTGGCGTGTACAAATGCTTGCAAGAGAGGACTTGGTGGAGTCCTTATGTAGGAAGAACAGGTAGTGTGCTATGAGTCATGAAAACTGAATGAGTACGAGCATAATTATTCGACACATGATCTTGAGTTAGAAGCGATCATCCA
Organism: Pinus taeda; assembly: GCA_000404065.3. Taxonomy (NCBI): domain Eukaryota; kingdom Viridiplantae; phylum Streptophyta; class Pinopsida; order Pinales; family Pinaceae; genus Pinus; species Pinus taeda. Next base: position 149,243 of record APFE031352602.1, read on the forward strand.
TGCACTGAAGATGTGGAGACACTATCTTCTTGGCAGGAGGTTTGTATTGATGAGTGATCACAGTGGATTGAGATACTTTTTTGACCAGTTGAATCCGAATGTTAGGCAAGCTATATGGTTGGCCACGATTAGTAAGTTTGACTTTGAGATCAGGTATATAAAAGGGAAAGAGAACATGGTTATAGATGATCTTAGGAGGAGGATACAGGTGAATCATATAACAGCTATGAGTTCTTATAGGATAGACTTACAAGATTGGATCTTACAAGCAAGACAACACAATGACAGGTACACAAAGCTTATGCATAGGTTACAATAGGGTACAAGTGGTCAAGATGTGGACTACTATCTTACAACAAATGGTTTGATCATATTTAGGGACATCATATATGTGCTAGACAATGATGAGCTCAAGAAGACTATCTTGCGAGAATTTCATGCAAAACCGTATTCAAGTCACCCAGGATACCAAAAGACATTGACAACAATGAAGAAGTTTTATCATTGGCTGAATATGAAGAAGGACGTGGTAGAGTTTGTGATTAGATGTTTAGACTGTCAGTAAGTGAAAGCAGAATGTAAGAATCCAGGTGGACTACTACAATCGATTTCGATTCCAAAGTGGAAGTGGGAGGTCATTTCCATGGACTTCATCATAGGTTTGCCGATGACATCTAGGCAACATGATTCCATCATGGTTGTGGTGGAAATGTTGACAAAGGTAGCACACTTCATTCTAGTGGAGTCTGCTTATTCAGCTAATGATGTAGCACATGTCTTCATCAGAGATGTAATGATGTTACATGGTGTTCCAAGGAAGATTAAGTCAGACACGGATGCTAAGTTCACTTCCAAGTTTTGGAAGGAGCTGTTTATAGGTTTGGGGATATAGTTGGCCTTCAACACAACTTATCATCCGTAGATAGATGGACAGACAGAGAGGGTCAATGGGATATTGGAGGACATGTTGAGGATGTATGTGATGCATTAGAAGAGGAGACAGGATGAGTACCTTCCATTGGTTGAGTTTTCTTATAAAAATGGGTATCAGAAGTCATTGAAGATGAGTCTATTTGAGGCACTATATGGGTGGAGTTGTAGTACTCCCATCAGTTGGAGTGATCCAATGAACAAGGTATGGATAGGACCGAACATGTTAGTAGAGTTGAAATAGGAAATGTAGGTTGTCAAGAAGAATTTAAAGGAAGCATAGGATAGACAGAAAGTTTATGCAGATCAAAATAAGTTGTTTAAGGAGTTTCAAGTTGGGGAACAAGTGTACATGCACATCAAGCCGAAGAAGAGCTCCTTGACAATTGGATCATGTGCCAAGATGGCACCTCAGTTTTGTGGACCTTTCAAGATCCTTGAAAGGATTGGACTAGTAGCCTATAGACTTTCACTGCCTCTGACACTGAAAGTCCATGATATTTTCCATGCGTCATTGCTTAAGAAGAAGTATATTAAAGATGTTGATCATGTGATTGACTAGTTTGTATTGTAGGTGGAGCCAGATGGAGAATTCCAGCCGAAACCTCGGTGTATATTGCAGAAAAAGATGCTCATGCTCAGGAATTGAGTAATCGAGCAGGTTAAAGTGTAGTGGAAACACTTTGGGCCTAATGAAACTGCACAGAGGATGGTGGATCAAATGCGGGCTATGTATCATTCTCTATTCGCTGGTGTAGCGAATGTTTTTGGTATATGTTTTGGTGTGATGTTTTGGTATATGTACATATGTATATGGATGTAAATATTTCCATGAGCTATGCTATTAATCTCTAATAAGCGATATGGTTGTCATGTTGTTATGTTGTTATATGTCATGTTGGTTTGCTTCTCAATAAGTTGACCATTGTAAATACTGCATTGAGTTAAGTTATAAAGCTCCATAAGAAATATGTTTTGCTTCTCAGTAGTCTTGTTGGTTGTAGGTGTTATTGAACACCAAGGATGATGTTCCCCCAAGGCGGAGGGTTCTATAACAACCCTAGTCAAAATTCCATTTAATAAAGTTAATAAAGACAAAAATATAACCAAGGTCATGGGACACGTATTCCAAACTGAGTGCTAGGAAAAACATCCTAGTGTCGGTGTTCATTTGGTTTATTATGGCTAAGGAAATTGGCAAAGGCTTTGGAAAGACAAAGTGGCATTAATTCACATTTTATTCATGAAAATAATGGAAATTAGGAGAAAAGGAAGGTGAAAGGTCACAAGTTGCATGTGAGGAGGAAATTGAAAGAAAATAATGGAAAATGAAGAAAATAGAGGCCTAATTAATAAAAAGGCTTATGAGGATCAGTTGGTACCTTTTTGTTAGTTCAATTTTGGAGCTCTCCCTTTCTACTCTCTCTTTCTCACTCTTGGAGACTTTTGAGCATTCTTGGAGCACTCTAACATTGGGTCAAGGAAAGAAATGGAAGGACAAAGAAGGCAAAGGAAAGCAAAGATCAAGCAAGGAAGAGTGGGATCAAGCATCAATAATGAGATTAATTGCAGGTATCGATTTGCATGTGTGATTTCCTTGCTAGATTTGGCATGCATGGTACATGCATGTGAGCATTTGGTTCTCTTATTGTCATTGGCATGGGTTTTGCCAATGATTTCTAGCCTTGCATTACCATTTTGGGATAGCCATGGTGTGATGAGTTCTCTTTTATTTGGTTAAGTTGGATTGCCGGATGGTTTCGAAATTAAGTGAGGTGGTCTCTGAAGAAGAACACAAGGCCTAAGAATCCATTGATCAGAGAAGGTGGGATTGAAGTAAAGCTAGATTTTGCGTACTTCGGTGGGCCTAGGAATCCTCGACTGGTGAATGGCGGGATATAGGTAAATCCTAGAGGTGTGTGCCTTCGATCATGCCTAGGAATCCTTGACCAGTGAATGACAGAATATATGGTAAAGCCTGGAGGGTGGAGTCTCGATTAGGCCTAGGAATCCTTGACTAGTGAATCGCGGGATATAGGGTAAAGCCTAAAGACTACGAGACATGAAAATTCCTCATGGTGTAGGTGGAGAAATTCAGATGCATCCATGCTTGTTTAGGGCCTAGTGATTCGATGGGGACTACGGTAAAGCCCAAGGAAACTTGGATTGGTTTTGTTGTGAGTCCCACATTCATGCTTGGAATATGGCATTGGGGTGATTGGCTGAAAGAAAGATTTAGTTTAGCCAATCTATGGTTGGCTGGTTCGTGGAAGTTCTGGACCTGGTTGGCTTATGCATTCATTAATAAGAGCTCTTTCTCCTTGGTATTTCATGTGTAAATATACTGGTTCATATGTGATTCTTATGGCTGTTATATCCTTGTTATTTCTGTTGGTTATATGTTGGTTATGAGTATGTTTTATGACATACTTGATCTATGGCTCTAATCATGTTTTGATTTGCAAATGAATGTACAATGAATATATGACCTAATAGATGCTAATGCAACTGTTGTGATAGATCAACAATGCTTCTTTACGAATCCTAGATAAGTATGAGGCCTTATGCTCAGGTTTGTTGTTATGAGTTGTAGATTACATATTTGTGACATGTTTGACGAAATTCCTGTCATGGCTAGTAGGGGTCGGATCAAGTAATTATACCAATGATTGCATTAGTAGCCTTATTCCATTGTTATTTATCATTTTTGAAAGTTTCATGAAGTTCTAGGCAATGGCCTGAGTCCTGGCCTTGACAAGTGACACAAAATCCAGGGTTGTTGGCTCAGAACTGGTTGAAAAAGTCCACAGTCACTGGCATGCCTTGCTGTGGGAGCGACTGAAAGGCCTCACTCGCATGCATGGCTTATCATGGGAGTGGTTGAGGGTCCAACTCAGTGAAATGTCAAGTTGTCTCAGGGGCTTGTCACCTGGAAAGGTTGGTTGGATCCTTCAGGTTCTATAGTATGTGTGGAAGGTCATAACGATTTTGTTTTGTTGTTTCCACTTCCCTAATTGTGCATGGGGAGTTGAATCACATCATAGTATCCTCTCGTCACATGTTTAGCCCAGCGAAACGATTAACTTGGGTAAATGTGGGAGGAGGGTGTTACACCACCTGTTTGATCCTTTGTACAATGCACCTCTACTTGCACATTTAACATCATCCTAAAATCTAATTTGGCTTTACTTTAGATATCCATTAACTCATGATAAGCATAAAACACTGACCTAGGGCTTTGCTCCTCAAAATCCATATAAACAACTAGTTTGTCTATGGTGTTATACTAAGGTTGTAAAACCTAGGGCTTTACCATCCAAACCTCTACTTGCACATTTAACATCATCCTGAAATCTAATTTGGCTTTACTTTAGATATCCACTAACTCATGATAAGCATAAAACACTGACCTAGGGCTTTGCTTCTCAAAATCCATATAAACAACTAGTTTGTCTATGGTGTTAGACTAAGGTTGTAAAACCTAGGGCTTTACCTTCCAAACCTATGGTGAACCTAGTTTCACCATGCATAACCCCCCACAAAGAATTGGTTAAACACTTACCCATATCTTCAAACAAATTTAATTTATTGAAATTATAATTAGATTTCTCAGTGATAATTATAGGAGAATTGTTAATTTTATCTCCCAATGAGGGAAAAATTCTTTGTTAGTTAGGGCTATCATCCTAGTAGTATCCTTGGATCTATCTTGATGAGTAGAAACAAAACATGTACACCTTTAATAATTCTTTGGTGGTTTGTAAGGGGGCAGATTCCCACTCCATCTAAATGCCTTTAGGTCTCATGTTATTATCTAGTTGTTTCCTTATATCCAAGAAAGTGAACTCTTAACCAAGTATAAATATCCAAGGAACCATAGACAAGATTGCCCACATCCTTAGGAATATTAATGTCTCTTCTTCGTTCAGGCCTCTAAGCACCATTAAAAATTCTCTTGGATTTGTTAAAGACCCCATTGATCCTAAGGACACGAAGGGTGTCTACCTTGTTCCATGCTCTTGTGGTATTCCCTATATTGGAGAAACATGTAGGTGTATTAAACAGAGAGTCCATGAACATGATGCAAATATTAGACACAATTGCTCCCGCTCATTAGCCCTAACCGAACATGTAGAGAAATCGAAACACCATGTCTGCATTGAAGAATCCAAAGTCATTGTTAGGGTTGATCACTTCCATCATAGCAAGCTTAGGGAAGCGATTGAGATTGAAAGGCATGCCAAAAATCTTAATAGGGATGATAGTTGGAAATTAAGTAAGAGCTGGATTCCGGTTCTCTTCTGGATTCTACCTCCCTTTCTTCTCCT
>APFE031352602.1:166192-189855 GCA_000404065.3 Pinus taeda
AAAAAAAAAAAAAAAAAAAAAAAAAAAAAAAAAAAAAAAAAAAAAAAAAAAAAAAAAAAAAACACAACTAAATACTGAAACGTGGGTCGTGCGTACTGGCCACGTTTCAGTTTCGTGAAACGTGGTAGTACGGCCGGAAACACGTTTCACGGTCGTACCAAACGCGTTTCACCGTTTCGTACCAGTTTTCGTACCAAAACGTACCCCTGCCCCACGTTTCCTGCAACATAGCTTCTAATAGTTTTCACAACTTCAAGATCTCATCTCCTCTCCTCTCCTCTATGCTTTGTTTTATCACTTCCTATGCTACAAGGTTATTAAATAAGAATATTTCCTTTATAAAATTCGTTTATTCTGTTCCAACCACCCTGGCTACATTCCCAGCATTCTTCTAGCCAAGGCCATGGCAAGGGAATTACAAGCCACATTAAATAGGGTGATAGATCTTAAACCTCCAATTGTTTCTCTAAATGAGCCTTTACGACTCGGTTTAATGATGTTCACATTAGTTTGGTGTTCGAGAGATTTAGAAGCCAGAGCTTCTTCACACTACTGGAAAAGATCCAAACCAATGCTGCCAGGGGATGTGTCCCAAGCCCTAGGAGATACATCCTAGAGATGCGCCCCCATGCCTCGTTGTCCTAGGTGATGTGTCTCACATCCTGAGTGTGGGAAGGTGCCACCAACTAAATTAAGGGGTTGTCCTCTCAGACCAGTCTGAAATTATGATTTGTGCAGTCTAATTCCATGCCTATAATTCCCCTTTTTAAGGTCTGATCTGCATCCTACATGCCAAGCAATCTGATATAAGGTCTGATTTGCATTTTCCATGCCCTGTGATCAATTGCATGATATAGTGTCAAATAAATTATCCTAAGAGTCTGATCTGCATGTTTCATGCCCAACTACCTAATTTAATGTCCAGTAGACATACAGAAGTCGGAATTGTTTTTTCTATTGCCTAATAGCCTGTTACAAAGATCCCACCCATGTGTTTAGTACCGAAATATAGACGATGCTTGCTAATTTTCCTCAAGATTTGTTTAGTGCCAAAATATAGACTGTATACCTATTAATTTTCCTCCAGGTTTGTACTTCTCAGAACTGTATACCCTTCCCATAATCTTGGCAGAGCCATATAAAGTGCAGGATGTTGTTCAATGGTATAAAGTTTGGATTTACAATTCATATCACAGGTTTTTATGTTGAGTTTTTACTGTTTTGCATGAACTTTATTTCTGTTTTTAAAAACTTGTATTTTTTATATATAAAAGATATGTGCATGTGCATATTCTGTTAATTTTTTATCAATTTGTTCTATGCTGCAGCCTGCAACTATCACTTCAACAATATCCAATAGCATCCAATTTAACAATTTTGCTTCTTCAATTATCCAATGACAGTAGAGCAATAGTAGATAGAACAATTAAACAAATGCACAATGAAAGACAGCCAAGAGATGAGACACAAATTTTGGTCAATGACCAGGGCAAAACCCACTATGGGGAAAACCCTTGCAAATCTTCTTATTACATTGTCTTCAAATCTTCAGCAGAGAAAGAGTACATCATTTAATATCTAATTTCAATATCCAAATAATGTCAATATGCCAAGCAACTATCCAAGAGAGAGATGGAGTCAACTGTAGTCAAATCTGATCTTCCTGAAATCTGCTCAAGTCAACAACATTCAACAGTTGTCAAAGTGTGCCCTAACCAGAGATAGGACAGCAGTCAAATGGTCTTCAAAGGAGCTCGGTCCTGGAGCAATTTATGCAGCCTTCTTAGCACAACAAAATGAGCCCAAAACATATCAATTTGGTACAGTCAAACCTGGTCAATGTGGAGATGGAGCCTCTGGTCGAACTCTGGAATTAGGGCTTCGGTCAAGGAGCACAGATTGCCTTGAATTTAGCACCAATATCTGTGGCCTGCTAGAACAGAAAAGTTTCACTTAAAAACGCAGTCAAACATGCCAATGATGCCCAAGTCAACACTGGTCAATGTCCTGCAGCAGCCCTGTAATTCGGCCTAATCAGAAACAGCCACCTGTCTTTTGCACGTGTGAGAGAAATCTTCCACTTCTGAGCTGTACAAACCAATAGGAAGAGGAGAGAGAAGATTTGTTGTGTGTTGATGAAGTGCCAAATGAGGTTTGACGTCTCTTGTATTTATAATTTTATATGAATCCATGTGGGTGAAAAACCATGACTTTTGGGCTTCACAAGGCTACCTGATGGTGTAGTCGACCTTGACAATTTGCACATGTGTGGGCTTTAATTCAAAAACACACTTCTCCTTGTCTGATTTAAGTGATCTTTAGGTCAATTTTGGTCCTCTAGAAAAGAGGAATTCAATTCAATAATTATCTCCATTAAATGAGCTGTCCAAAGTGGAATTTGACCCTGGTTGCATAATTCAACATCTTTCCCATATCCAAAAGCAATTTGATATGAAAAATGATATCCTTGTCTGCACATGTGCATCCATGAACCCTGGCTACTTAGGTCCAACTTCGGTTTGTAAATTTGACAGGGAACCCATTTTCACCTAGAGATTACTTTCCATAGCTCAGTTAGCCAATTTAATCTCTTCTAATGTCCAAAGGCCATCTAATGAATTAGCCTCCCACTTAGACAAGGTTGCAGATACAGCTGACCATGGTATTTGGCAAAGGTTTTCCCTATTGGAATGGCAGAGGAGAAGACAATATGAAAGTAGGCATGCTGCATGTAAAGACTGTCTAATCTACGTAGAATCCTCTATATATCTTCGGCTACTGAGCTGCAAGAAATTCTGTATGCTGCTAGCTTTTCTTTCAGGTAGTTGAAGGACTTTGAAGTATTGTCCCTTAACTCAGCCCACCTACATGTTTCTGAACTTTATATGCTTGCTGGATCTTGGCCCCTCCTCACTTTACTCCATGTGATGTTCTGACCTTTACCACATTGAAGAATAGGAATCATACACATGCCATATGGGTTTTCCTACACATGCCATGTGGTCTTCCTCCATTGTGAGCCTAACTGATGGTCCTCCCGTTCATAACAGATCATTGAGTCTTGGGTAAAAGATGACTGAGAAACATTTTTATTGACTGGTTAAAAGTTAACAAAATGCGAGTCTAACTGATAGTCCTCCAGTTCTCCACAGATTATTGGGTCTTGGGTAGAGGGTGATTGAGAAAACATTTTGATTGATTGGTTAAAAGTTAACAGAGATGCAACCATCTCAGCCATCATGTCGTGGGGACTCCAAATGATGAGAGGGAGAAAGTTAAAACTACAGTAAAATTCTATATTGAGCGGCCAAATGTTGAGGAGCCTAATGCAGATATTTGATTAAAAGAGTAGTCTTTACATTGGCCTGTTTTTATAACAAAGTCAAGGGGAAGTTTAGCTAGGAGGCGGGTAAGCTATAGCATGCCACAGAAGTGATGGGTTGTAAATGTTTCACTAAATAGTAAATAGTCGATGAGCTCATTGTGGGGGCTGTATTGAATAACAGAAAGTGGGCATGCATAGAATGGCTTTAACCTGAAGGGCATGCATAGAATGGCTTTAACCTGAAATTGGAGAATATGCATAAAACATAAAGTTTAGCAGTATCATTTCATGTTTCAATGTCACCATGTGAGAGAATAAGGGAGTTTCCAGTATGACAGCTGAAAATGAAGGATACAAAGGAAGCATGGGGAGAATATTTAAAACAAGAAATTTAGAATGTTTATTTTTAAACATTTTTGTGAAATCCGCAATAAAATTTTCCACACATAGATTGTTTGAAATTTGATTAGTGGCAAAAAATCATTAATAAAAGCACAGGAATATTGGAATCTGTTTTTAGCTGTTGTTGTCCTAGTGAATTTGAAGACAAATACATGCTTGCCTTAGACTTGCAGGGATTGGATGATATTTGTGGTTATTGATAATTTTCGTTATTTTCATTGCAGAATGGACATGTTGGGTTTATGCTATCATGCTATGATGCAGAACTTGGTTATGAACGCCAAACTGACACCTTTAATGCAAGGTATTTTGATCATAATCTGTCTTTTTGCCAAAACACCCTTCTTAATTATGTCTGTAAAATGTAAAACCTCTCTCTGTTCCTCTGTTTTAAGCAAGTGTGGGATTGTTATTAGCTTAGACTTTCATACTTGAGGTGGCATTTGTTAAGAAGTGCTGCATTTATTATGGTTTTATCATCAAGGTAATGAAAAATAATTTTTTCTAGTTTGAATATGAAGTCTTGTTTGGAAACTATTCACGACTCATGTGGATTGGGATATGTGTTAGAGTGCAACAATTACAACTGCAGATAAAAATGTTCCCAACTGTAGCAGACATCTTAATTTTATACTCCCAAAGTACCCGAGTCATTGTTTGTTGTTACACAACACCTTCACTTCTCTAATCTGGCCACCGTGAAGGAAATGAAAGAATTTTTTTTTTAATGAAACTATGTAAAGTGATCTCATGCCCCAAGCATAGGCACCCATAAAGGATTTCAGATTTAGTACAGCTCTGATAATGGAATCAATGCTGATGTGGTGATCCCAGTGTCACTCTGATGAGTCTCACATGTCTGTTGTGAAATCTAGGATATTTTAAGTAACCAAGAATTAATAAAACCTCTTGAAAATGGTATACTGATTTGAATATTTAGCACTTTCGTTGTCTGAATGCTGATAGAGTTTACAACAAAAAAGTATATATATTTAGATTCTAAAACATTTATACTCTAGGGTAGCTCCTTAAGCCTCTGCAAACTATGAAATCAACATGATTCACAATTCTGGCAATTTAGGCTTCATATGATGCCATGCCTGCCTTGTTGCTTGAATAAAAGTTGACCTCTTCTTTGTCTTGGTTCAACTTTGCAGTTGCATTGTAGAATTCGATTTAGAATCTGGCAGATTTGATATTTCCCATCCTTATTCTTGTAGCATCTTTGATGGTAAAGTATGCAATACTAAGCCTACTTTAAATGTTGCAGATGTATTAGATCTTAGTCTAATGCTATCAGCATAATGTGGACGTGTTTTGTGTTTTTACGTTAAGAATAATTGCTGTCTTTTTGTTCTCACTCCTCAAAGCTGCGTTTTTCAAATAAATCATGCATTCTCAACAGACTGCTGAGGTTTAGTCCATTCTAGTTGCCTGCTGCTGCATTTCCTTCTCTACTACTTTTGCAGTCGTGGTTACCTCACCTCCAATTTTTCTTCTTCTGTCATTGCAAGATCTTTTCAATTTCATCTTTTAACTTGCAGTATTTGATGGTAACTTCACTAAATTTTGACTTGGAATTCCCTGGCATTCCTCTTCATTAAACTTGGTAGATTCTAAGGGCTCTTCTCTTTTGCTAGGTATCCACCACATGGTACCCGTGCTGCTGTTATTGAGGATGGGGTACAATGGGAGAGAATCCGGGCACCTCCAGTGGACACACCTGCTCATAAGCTTCATGTCTCTGATTGCTTGGACACCTTACGTCCTGGGGATCACATTGAGGTTCAATGGAGGAGGAACAAGGAATTCCCATACGGTAACACCAAAGTCAAGACATTAATTGATTTGAACCATGGGTTTTATGTTTATATGCTTTCTAATCTGTTTTGTGATTGATAATTTTTTTTGTGTGATTGCCCTCGTTAAATATTAATTGTAGGTAGTTACTTTATGTAATGCTTGAGTCAGACAGATCTTACATACCTATTTTGTTTGATCTTTCTGTTTAGAATGTGGACTTTATTACGGCGTTAAGCAGATATTTGAAACCCTGTTGTGACCTGAATTTGCTTTTTAATATTTTGCAGGATGGTGGTACGGTGTTGTGGGCCACTTGGACTCTTGTGATGGATATAGTCATCGCTGTCAGTGTCATTTAGATGGTAAGAAATTTATGTTGTTTATTTCAGAATCCAGATCCTCACATAAGTAAACTCTTTTTAACTCGTTACATTTTTAGATAGTGTACACAATTATCTCCATCTATGATTCATCTTTAAACTTTTTTTGGACTGTTCTGAAAATTTTATGGCGTTAAAATATTTAATGCAAACCTAACTTGACAAGTGTGATTGGATCAATGTTGCATGACCCCCCCCTCCCCCCCGCAAGGATCAAGAGGCGGAACAGCGCCCTGTATGGATCTGCCACTGATCCTTTGGTGGAACTGCGGATTTGAAAATCGGATCCGTGGTTCCGCCATTTTTTGGCGATTCTTGGAAAATCAGATCCGTGGGGGCCTGATCCGCGGATCCATGGAGCTTTGGGCATGTATCTGTGGCGGATCGCAAGCAAATCCGAGAGAAGGTGGACTGTTCACATGGCTCCGCAGGGTTTTTTTTTTTTTTTTTTCATTTTTGGAAATTTCGAACTATTATGCGAGGAACTATGCTTTCTGAATAATACCAAGGTGCCCCTTAGATGCTCCCTAGATGCTTCTTAGATGCTCCCTAATGGTAATGTTAAATTCTTAAAGTAAAATTGACATTCCCCTTTATATTTCACTTTCACCCTTTTACTTAAATTTTTAACATTACCATGAAATGACTCGAGATGTTTGAGAGTGGTTCCAACCTCATCAGACTTCATATGGAGAAAATAGAATTTCATATCCCATTCAAAATTCAGCAGAATTAATAGTTTTCAGCATCAATTGGATTGTGGCGTTTCATTGGATTATATCATGTATGAGGCAATGTGATTGGCATTTAGTCAAGAGCACCGAGTCCTATATGTACCCCAGTGTTAGTGTTGTTGATTGTTGAACTCCTTTGTCATGGCCTTAGCAAAAATGTAGCCTTCACTCAAGTCAAAATCATTGATCAGGCATGTTAAGCTTTCTCTACCATATTATAAGGCTTGGATTAGGCCATTTGATCAAAATTGGGCAACGTTGACTAATATCCCTAGAAAATCAAAGTAGAGGCAAAGGCTAGACAAGAAAAGAGGTATCTAAATTCTAGATGGTTGATACTGGAATAATTAATCATTGATGTACAATGGATGCCATAGATGTATAATGGATGCCATATCTATCTTGATTTATGTAAAAATATGCATGTTTCCATGTCTTCTACAACTAATTTGGTATTTGGATGTTTTTTTTGAAATAATGGCAATATATATATTTATTATATATAAAAATATATATATATTATATAGACACTTTTGAGATGCTTTGCTTCCTAGATTTTTGGGAAATGACGCTTCTGCAGATCCACTTCCAAAAAACATCCCCGCTTTGTCCCTGCTTCATGCAACATTGGATTGGATCATGTCATTTATGGTTAACCACTTTATTGGTTATTGTGGCCCCACCATTTAGTGTTTTAGTGGTAAGCCTTAAAACTATTTATTTGTAAGGCTCTAGCCTCATTTGATATGCATATTATGACATTGCATAAACAATGCATTGTGCTCTTTGGGATCTTCCTACAAATACGTGCTTCATTGTTTAAAGGTGTTTCTGAAGAGTCAAGACCACTTGTCTCACTAGGCTACCATTGGCTCATCTAGAAACCATAACATGGTATCAAAGCTATGGTTGTGAGAGGAGTAAAATGCAAACCTGTGATTGTATATGTTGGCTATCTAATGACTTCTGTGATAAGAAAGAGCTATGCGATGCTTTGAAAGAAGATGTTAATTGTCTTTCTCAGTAGCATATTGATGATGATGATGATGCTTCTCAAGATGGTTTTGATGATAACTCTGATGATATTGCGGGTAGTGGTGTTGTTTGTAAGAGGGATGATATTGATGACGTGCCTTCTTGTCATGCTTTATTGGCTACTAATGCATTGGTTTCTCTTAAATTTGAGAAACCTACAAGAGGTATCAAGCCTTGGTTGTGCCAAATGGATATACAGACGGTGGACTTGGGAAGAGTGGACAGGGTAGCACTGCTCAAATAGAGCTTGAGATGAGAGCCTTAAGGATATGGTGAAATCCTTTTGCTAAATGGAGGTCATTCGACGATTGATTTACAAAAAATTATTCTGTACATATTATTGTTTTGTATTTCGTGGTCATTCCATTGAGTTGTAGTGGGTACAACCTGCACCCACTATCGATTTGGTTGATAATATGCTCTAGTTGGAGACAAGTAACAAATCTGTTGATTTGCAGGGACAACTTACATCTTTGGTTGAGCAGGAATCACATCTAGCAACCACTGCTCATTATGAACAAGGTTGTTTGCCATATCAACATCCTCATCATAGAGATAGGAGGGATTCTTCCAAAAGACAAAAATCTTGGTATGGTGGTAGAGGTGCTTAAAGATCTTTGTAGAAGAGGCATAATTTTGGACCAGTGCTGACTATCAGGATTGATTGATGGTTGGTCATGGTAGCATTTGAACAAGTGCTTGATGACTTAATAAATGTGTATAATTGACTATACACTTGTACAATTCTCGTTATTCTTGTTGTTGGATTGTTTCGTTGAACAATCTTGTTAGTATGTGGCATGTTTTGCATTCAGGACAACTTTGATTGGAACCATGTATGCGAGCCTTATTCATCGTTGTGATCCATCAACTTGTGTTTAAGGGGGAATGTTGTTTAGCTTGTTGGGCTATATAAAGCCAACTTGATTTTGTTGAAAGCCCATTAATGGTTTTGACTAGTTGACGAAAATTGACATAGTTGTTTGCTAGTGAGATGGTGAGGGGAAGTCAAAGCAGGTGAAGGCCTATGGGCTATTTAGATAAGTGGTGGACTAAGGAATTTCCTTTTGAAACACATTGAGAAATTGAAAGGGATTTCAAGGAAAGAAAGCTAAGTATATTTTGTTCGCGATTTTTACTAGCATTGGCAATGTTGAATTTGGTTGATGCTCTTGTTGCATGATTTGGGAGTTTTTATGTTTGTAGCTTCCATGGTTGACTTGAGATTACTTGATTGATAACACTATGATTTTGGAGACTATTTGTGACAATACTTTTTGGGAAACCTATTCCGACCATCTGTACATAGGCTCTGGGTGCTCCACCTTTGTGTGTGGAGATCTTTGGGAGGTTCAAATTCTAAAGAACTCTCCATTGTATTCTTTGTTGCAAAGATTTGCTTCACCACTGTTCTATTGCACATCATCGTCGTGAAGTATTTTGGTTGTCAGTATTTCTACCTTGGTTGTGTTCACATGAGAATGATTGGAGATGCAATATCTGTAGTATTTTTTCCAAAACAGGTTGCGGTAATGATGTCGCTTGCATGAAATCATTAAGGAGTGGTGTTGAGAGAATGCAACCTTCATAGGTCCTCCAAGTTGTGTTTAAGAGAGGATTTGGGAGTATTTAATGTAAACCCAACTTGAGGGGTTTTGGACATTAGAGACTTCTTTCTTTATGGTTAACTACCTTAGTGGTTATTGTGATGTCACCCCCTGGGACCTTAAGGGTAAACCCTAAAATTATTTATTGGTGGGGTCTAGCCTCATTTGATATACATAATAAATGCAATGCACATTGCATTCACACAATACATTGTGCTTTTTGGGATCTTTTTACGAAGATATGCTTCATTGTTTATAGGTGTTTTTGAACCCACCTTTCTCACTTGTAACATGGCCTCATTTAGAGACCCTACTAGAGCCTCCAAATTGTGTTTAAGGGAGGATATCAAAATAGTCAATGTACCCAACTTTTGGGGTTTGTTGGACCTTTGGGACTGCTTTTATGGTTAACCACTTTATTGGTTATCATGGTCTTACCCTCTTACCCTTTGGGTCCTAGGGTAAACCGTAAACCTATTATTGGTGAAGCTCTAACCTCATTTGTTATGCACAATACAAACATCACATACACAATGCATTGTGTTCTTTGGGATTTTCTTACAAAGACCTGCTTCATTGCTTTAAAGGTGTTTTTGAACACAACCTGTCTCACTTGGTTACCATGTGCTCATTTGGAAACCCTAAAAAATTGATGTAAATTCTTGTTATGGATTAGTCTCTTTGTCATTGAACAATCACAACTTCAAATATATATAAGACCAAGTTAGCATGCAATGCACTGTACACTAGGATACCTTGACTAAGCCTCGCATCTATAACTCAGGCCCATGATTAGTGGCATTTGACATTCATGGTGATTCCTCATCCAACAGAAGGACATGATGGTTATGGCTTACTATTTCATCACTTCACCAATTTGACATATCTATTATTTACTTGTATCCAAAATTAATAAATTAAAAAGTCATTTAGCAACTTGTATGAGCCAATTAAATTAGTTCTTATATGGCACCATTTATATTAGTCACTTGTACGAGACCATCCGCATTGTTCACTCACTCAACCTAGGCATATTGGTAACTTGTATGACACTATTTTGTCTTTTTTTTTTGGTTTTTTTAATTAAAAAACATTATATATAATTTCAAGCATATGAAAAAAACACAGGTATATCGAATGCCATAGTGTAAAGGAGAAAACAAAAATCTAGATCCAAAATTTTCATTTATTTGGGGTTGACACCCCAACTCTTCACCATTTTGTGTTAATGATTCATACGACACCATTAATAATTTTTATATTTTCACATCAACGTAGAGTAAAAAGCAATCCATGTTGATAGTCATAAATTCTAAGTAGAATTGAGGTTCAAAATGATGCAATCAGTTCGATATATATGTGTACCTTGAAATTAGATGCAATTCGCTGTACTACTATCTCTTGCCATTGTTCCTTGAGCATGTTGTGGACCTTAAACTCCATTCTTATCATGCAAATAAAACATGTATGTGAACTATTTTGTATCTAAGCTTTAGGGTTGGTTTAATCTTACGTCTTTAAGCTATCACATTCAATGTAATAAAGGCTTGAGTATCGTTTAAGGGCAACTTGGGCCTTAATTCAGGGTTTACCTTTCTCATATAAATTGGGGTTTCCCCCTCTTTTTCCCTTTTTCCACTTCAATTATTTGTTCAACAAAGTTTCTTTGGAGAGCTTTGCCTCCACATATTCAAACTAGTGTTATCGGAACTAGCCAGTTTGACCAGTGTTATCGGAACCGACTGGTTCGACCAGTGTTATTGGAACTAGCCAGTTTGGGGGCAAAACTAGTCCGAACTGGTCCTTCGAACTGGAAAAGACCGGATTGGTACCGAACCGGCTAGTGTCATCACCGAACTGGCTGGTTTCGTCACCGGTCTAGTTCAGAGACCGGTTCCACTGGTTCACAAGGCTTGCGGCTTGGGCATACGAAGCATTTATTATTATTATTATTTTGTCTAGTTTCTAACGCTATTCTGGCCCCCCCTCCCCAAAGCTATTTAAACACCCCCACCACCTGTATTTCACTCACACTATTCCTTGGAGTCTCTTGCAATTCTTGAGTGGAGCTCGGTGAGGAGAATTCAAAGAGTTTTTTGTAGGGTTGTTTTGAGGGAGATTTTTTGCAAATTTGAAGAGTTGATTGGAGTCTTGGAGAGCTGTGAAGAGTGTATTTGAATGTATACACACTAAGAAGAGGAACCGTTTGGAGCAAAAGTAGTTAAATGACATGGTTTTTATTTAGTATAGCCTTTGGTTGAGGTGCAACCAATCATTGAATAAGACCCCTGAATCAAGTAGCATTGTCTTGGGTGACTTTGAACCAACATCAGAATGGGTTGTGGAGAGTCAAGCACCAACATTTGACAATGAAGACCTTTCTTGGTTGGACTTGGACCCACCTCCACAGGATGCAGAGGCAAATATATCAGAAGTACCAGTAGCAGCTTCAGAGCCAAGGGGAATCAAGCCATAATCCCATTGCAGACTTGGATGCTACTCATTATTCAAATGAGGACGAGGAGGATGATCATGAATTAGATGATGATTCTGATCATGATTGATGATTTGATCATTGATTTGTTGTTGTTTTAGCTTGTAGTATTGTAGGCTGTAGTATAATACTATGATCTATCATGTTATTTGGACTATAAAGGCCTTTTGGAGCTTGCTTCTTGATGTTTGTAACATTTTTGGTTCAACGATGTTTTGCACTAAGTGCTATTTCGGTTATATGCACTATTACTTGATATATATTTGTGTATAAATGTTTAACCTGTTTTTTTCCAGTTTCGACTGGTTCCCGGTCCATAAGGTTTTCCGGTTCGACGACCAGTTTGGTTCTGATAACATTGATTCAAACTTTGTAGTTGCAACCCACTAGGGTGGGAAAGTGTTTTTGATATTCTTATGTTATCACTCTTATGTTATTCTGAGCTTTGCATATGTCACATCTTTGCTTTATTTCAGTTCATATTTGTATGCAGTAATACATGCCATTTTGTATATTGGTAAACTGCATAGCAAATATGTCCTTAATTTACACATAACCCCAATACTTAAGGGAGGAATAAAGTATGTTTCAAATTTCAACATATATGTTTTCGCATGTAAGATGAATGTGGAGGCTACATATCACTTTCATGCAAAGTTATCCTTTCTAATTAAGGGATCCCCCATGCACCAACATTCCAATTGGAGAATACTATCTTACCATCTTCTATTATTAAGCAAGTTTTGGCTTCCATTACATCCTAGAACTTCGTTCATCTCCTTTTCACCTTGTTGATCTATGGCCATTATCAAATGCTCTAGTGCAATTATGTTGAAATTTGTAGATGGTGAATGTTACCCACCACCAATGGGTGACGCCCATAGGAGAATTTTTCTCCTAGATTTGACTTCAGCCGACAGCTAGTAGCCCCTTGAAGCCACCAGATAGCTCGATGTGCCACCATTCTCTGCCACCCGAGCCAACTATTATGTGCCATCGCCCATCTATTATGATTGTATGTTCGAAGGAAGGCCTTCCAACCTCGAAGGTATGGCTTTTCATTATGCAATTGGGTATTTTTGCTTGCTTATCCTAAACACATTTGGACATGGATTAGTGGGGGGATTCTGTGGAAAGAATGGGCTTGGTTTGTACTCTTGTTCCATCGTCCTAACTTGGTGGTTAGTCTTGTATCTTAGCCCCGTGGGATCTCCTCTATTGGCTGCTAGCTTTAGGAGTGGCACTACATGGGAAACCCCAATTTTGGTTGCGTGGTCCCGCTTCCTAACACCGTATGCGTCACTCCCCTCTACTCATTATACCCCCTTTTCACACTTTTCCCATTTGTGTCCACATTTGTCCATTGGGTCCGTAAGGAGTTAGCATCCCCCTCCCCTTGTGCATGCTTTGGGTTGGGCTTGAAACAATGCCTTGGAGGTTGATGCAACTAAAAAGAAAGTTAAAAGCATAATTTGGCCACTTATAATAGGAAATGTACCATAAAATGCAAAAGATAGCTGGGACATTAAAAAAACCTAGCGCGTGGGCAAAGGCCAAGCATGAGATTTGCCCCATATCATTATGGCCATCACCCTAGTTCCTAGGGCCCATTATGTGAGCCCCTTGCATTATCAAAGAATCCATGATTGTCCCAACCCCTGGTGGGCGATGAACTGCCCAACTTTAAGGGGGTATTCATTACTATATCATACACATCATGCTCTCATTCCCTGGAGCCCCGAGCAGTTAAAGGAAAGAAAAATCAATAAAAGGAAAATGGCATATGAAAAAGTGTGGAAAAACAAAGGTTGGGGTAACTCATGTACCATGGTTGCTCCCTCCTACATCTATACACTCATGTGCGGGCTTCCCTCATTATGGCTACCCTTGTACCATGGCATATGGCTTGGAGCCTTCTTTGCTGTGCTGCTCCATTCCATCATTATTTCACATGACACTTGCCATTTGACGGATGTATCGTGGACTTCTCAGTCCCTTAGGGGTTGAAACCACCTAATAGGGTTCTTTATTAACCTCTCTTTTGAGCCTGGGGACACCTGTACATTCTAGAGCCCATTTGGAAGGGCATGCCACTATGATGTGTCCCCTTGGGCCCCTGATTTGTGAGTTCATTTACTCATTTGCACTAATGAATTGTTTTACTGGAAGGTGAGGAGACACATTGGATCTTATATAGGATTGCAAGTGGGTCTTCACTTTGGGTTTGGCTTCCCTATATGGGATCCAAGCCCTCCATAGGGTCATGATGGCATTTGTGGTGTGAGCGTTGAAAGCCATGGGTCTCCTCCATAACAGAGCATTGATTGCCATACCATGGGATTCTTCAGCGCCACATTATGCTTGCTCGTGCCCTAGTCATGCAGGTATGATGGTGCACTTGGACCACATTGCCCAGGCGACCAATACTTGCATTAAACACTTGGCATTTGATCCAGGGCCCATATGGGGTTTTGTCTCACCTAGGGAGACATGGAAGGGCTTGTATCATTATCCTAGCCCTCATTGATGGAGTATCGACATGTTTGATCTAGTTGGAGACGCATGAGACCATTTGGTGTGCCCCACAACCATTTGGGAGCACCATAGATGTTTTTCTTGGAAACCAAGGGGCCAACTCCTTTATCAATAGTTTGAGAGCTCTCTTCTTCATTTTGGCACATATATTGGCCTTCCAACAACCCTTTGCACCATGATTCTATCATTTCAGCCTCATTAGGAAGGCTTATTTTGTACTTTTGAGCTATTTGGTGGGTTTGTCACCAATTAGATTGTTATTTTACACATTAAAGTTTGTTTTTAGGGGCTTATTAGGCTAATTAGACTAAATCGAACCCCTTGAGGCTCATATAAATTGAAGAGACCTCATTTGTATTCATCATCATCACTTGGATTTGGGATATCTCTCTCTAAAGAATTCAGGCCTGGAATTTGTGGAATGATTTGGATGATTAAATGCATTTTGATGTGTGGAAAGGTTTCGCTACCTCTCTTGGAGCTTCTCTTTGTTAAGATTGTGGATGGATATACTCGTCTTTGTCTTGTAAGTGCAATATAATGCTATATTTCTGTTTTAACAAGTGTCTAATGCATGGAATTATTTTCGTATGGTGAAATAATGTGCCCTAAATAATGCAAATTAGTGGAATCATTGAAACTATTGGAAATTTTTGCATGTGTTACTCATTGGACAAAGAATGAATGAATGTTCCTAGAGGATAATGTGCATTTGCATCCTTGAAACTCCATAACCTTTGTCATCGAAGAATAAAAGTCTAAAGTTGCCATGTAGCTGCATCCATAGTTAGTGAAGCAACTTCTTTAGGCCTCCTTGAAGAGCGAAGTTTCATAAATCGAGATCATTTTGATTCCAATCTTCCCAATAGCTAGGCACTGGTCCTAGATCCTTGGTTATCACATTAACTCAACGAAATATCATTCTTTCACCTCTTTTCTTCCTTTATTCTTCGTCCCTTTAAGGAAAAGGAGATTTTCTAGGGCTTGGTACGAAATTTTAGGGAGGAGGAATTTTGGGATTCCGTCCAGACAAATTTCTTCATTTGCGTCTCCTCTAGGCATCCTCTAGTTTTGAACAAATTTTGATGGTGGAATTTCAAATGAATTGATGCCCTAGCTATCACACCAAGTGGGAACCCTCGAAGCTGCTTTTGACTTAGGGGTTTCTTGAAGGTTTGCACTTTATCGTTCATCATTCAAAACCTTTTCTTTTAACTATAGTTGACCATTGGATGAGCCTTTACCTCATGTATATCTTTCAGCCCTAGGTCTCTTATAGTATTTCTCTCAAGGGGTTTTTTGTGGAAAGTCATCCTAGCTTCTCCCAAAGCTCGCACTTTGATATGAATCTTTCCATTGAATGAGCCATCCTTGCCTCACTTTGGACCCTGGTGTAGACATATTAATCATAAGTGAGGAATATTAGAAGTCTTGATCTTAGGCACTCATCATTATTGAACATTCTTGAGCTCGAGGTCTAGTCAGCATTCATAGGTCTTTCTTGGGAAGCCTTTCAACTTCTTTTGAAGCATTTGAAGTTTGAACCATTAATTGAGCCTCTCCTTGAATGGACCTTGGAAATGACTATAGAACCTCACCATTGATCTTCTTACCCTAGGTGATTCCCTCCGCACTGGGACTCCTCCTGTCCGTGAAAATTCGAGAAGAGAAGGGGACATAGGACAGTGGGCCTTTGTCCCAAATTGTTGTTGTGCCTTCTAGCTTTAGCCTACAAACTAGGCCTGCTAGTTTGTGCAACAACAATGAACTCGCAAATGGTACTTGCTTTTAAGGATAAAGGAGTGGGAGATGAAATGACACAATATAGCAACTTCGAGTCAAAACTACATGGATTTTGTTCATCAAATTCGATGGTTTAGGATTGACAACATGTGGGTTTGTGCTTGCCTCTAGACTTAAGCTAGTATTTGTTTCTCACAAATACTAGCTCCTTTTTTCTATGATTTTAGGCTCTTCTTTGGCACCTTAAATATATATAATGCCAACTTTGTTTGTCCACACTTGTAACTAGGGCCATAACATCTAGATCCTATCTTGTAGGTCAACTAAAATTGCTTTCCTTATTTGTTGAAATCTACAACATTGCCTACTGGGTCTATTGAAATCTACAACATTGACTTGTGGGTTTTATGCTTCTGCAACCCCACCTTATGTACATGGTTTCAATTCTCTATTTGTGGCTTCATCTACCTCTACAACTACCGTTTAATGGCTTTGATTCATAGTCCTTTTTTTCTACAACAAAAGACTAATACAATTAAAATACCCACTAGATTTCAACACATTGAAAGATGTGTGATTTTTTTAAGGTGAGTTGATTGTTATGTTTTAGTGTTCTAGTGCCTTGTAACACAACTTTATGTAAAGATCTAGATAATACTAGATAATTTTATTAATTGTCACTGGGGGCTTGGTTGGTTGGTAAATTGAGGGTGTTGCTAATCTACCCACCAAGGTTCAAATCCCCCTAGAGTCATGTTTTCCCTTGTGGGTGTGGGCATTTCATGTAGTTGGGGCTAGGTGCATGTCCTAGGCATCTTTGGTGGAATAGATACACACTAGTTGTGACATGTTTAGCTAAGGGATAGCTTTCATAGCTTTTGAGACTCATTTGCTTCATTGTAACATCCCATGTTTTGCACATGTTGACTAGAAACATCTATAAAAAAAGAAGATAATTTTATTAATGTCCACGAGGGACCAAAAATGATTAGTGGGGTTACAGAGTACAAAAGTCACAATAGTAGTGTGGGAGAGCCAAGGCAACTCATAAATGCCAAAAGAAAAGAAATACAAATGAAAATAAAATTAGAAGGAGTGAATGAGAGGTAGTAAACCAATAGAGTAAACCCTAACAAAGAGAAACATATTACATTGTACATTTAAGTAGAAGTTGATGTAGACATGAAAGAGTGAACATCCTTTTCATCATCAATAATTGTGAACATGCTAATGCAAAGCTTAATAATGTCCTTTGGGGAAAGCCCTTCACTGAAAAGGCATGGCTAGGTAAACTAGGGAGGAGCTTGGGAACAATGAGTTGGAGTTGTCCTAACCAATGTTGTGAAAATCGTTATTGGGATTAATTCGGCGAGCCGAAAAAATCGGAAAAATTGTAAAAAGCAGGAAATAATCGGGGAAGAAATTGTAAAATACAAAAATATTCATTTTTTTTCAAATTTTTAAATATCTAAAGCATCTACAACATAAAATAAATACGTTGACACATAAATATGATAAAAGAACTAATATATAAGATGTGTAATATCATTTCTAGTGCTACATCACACATAATAGTGAATCATGTCCTGAATAGTCAGTCCTGACTCCTGAGTCCCAACTCAACCTCAAAATATCAACAAAAAATATAATAATGTATCTCATATCATGAGTCATAATGTCATATACAATGAAATGAACCAAATAACTAATACTATTGATTTCCTCTGTCCCTCTTGCGAGAAAATGCAATAGCTTTCCCTCTAGATGTAGACGTTGGTGGAGTTGGCAGTGGACTCTGCTGTGCTCCAGACGCTGAAGAACTAGGAGCTACAGGAGGTAGACCACATCCTCTACTGGTGACAGAGGTAGCCTGGGTAGGTTGTGTCACCTCCTCCTCCTCCTCGTAAAAAAAATCCCAAAAAATTGCGATTTTTTCAAAATGAAATAGTCACTGAATTAATTGCGCGATATTATTGGGAAAATGAAAAAGCTACAGGAGGTAGACCACATCCTCTACTGGTGACAGAGGTAGCCTGGGTAGGTTGTGTCACCTCCTCCTCCTCCTCGTAAAAAAAATCCCAAAAAATCGCGAATTTTTCAAAATGAAATAGTCACTGAATTAATTGCGCGATATTATTGGGAAAATGAAAAAAATCGCGATTTTTCGATGTTATCGCAATAAAATCGCGATTTTCGCAACCCTGGTCCTAACATTTGAGGTTGAAGAGCAATTGGATCAACTGGTTTGGACTGTGGGAGATGTTCTTGTGTTGGAACTTGGAACAAACTACAACAGGGATGTCTCTGTGATCAGCTATGCAATAGAAGAGATAATAGCATGCAATGCTATGCAAATGTGTCATGTGTGCAGGTAAATAGTGATATATCCATCCTACTAGGTACCTCTATTGAAAAGATAGAATACCCATCACTATAGCTCAAAAGCTATCATGCAACCAATCATTAGAAATCCCTTTGTGCGTTCTAACTACTATGTTCTGCTTTTGATTTGGCATCATTTTGATTCAAGATGTAGAGGATTTAGCAGTATGCAGTTTTAGTGGTTGTTGTTGGATTGCAGAACCAAAGAATAACCCACAGTGTCCATCTTATTGATTGTCATTTGTAATCTAGAACAAGATTCATCATCAAGACCAATTTGTCGAGAAGGTGTTGCCTAAGGGAAGGAATAAGTACAAAATGAGTTGCGGGAGAGGAAAAATCATTCCAAGGCGGCCAAGGAAATCTAAGAGGGCAATAAAACCTAAGGGAGAACCCTACAAAAATAGTGGTTTTATGGACATTCTCATTACAAAATGTAGTTGGATAGTTCTTGTTCACTGATTTGCTAATTGAGAAACTGGTCTAGAAGATTGTTGATGAGGGTTGGGGCTACTTATGATATATTTTTGGCCCCATGCAGAACCCAAACGAGGAAAATTTTGGAAACATATGCCATGCTTGGTCGATCATTTCTCAAGTTTTAGTGGTTGTAATCTAGAACGATCACAAACTTTTCTATGTTTGGGCTTGAGGATGATTTGTCTTAGTGTTTAGGGGCCAAAATGCATCTCGATTAAAGAAAACTGGATTTTTTCCTAGTAGACTTATCCTTGAATTTCAACTGCTAAATTCTTCATATTTGCTTTGTCAATCTAGGAATCTTTTCAGGAAAGTCTAAGTCATCTCAAGGCTAAGTTATGGTTAAATTTTCACAGCCCAAAATTGACAATAGTTCCTTCAGCGAGCAGAGAAAATTTGAGCCATCTCTTCTCCTCTTATAGGTTGCACATGGCTCCATTTTCTGTGTTTTCAAGCTGCATCCATGAAGCTTTGGTGAGAGGAATGCCTTGTGTGATGGGTGCTAGTGTTTATGGTGCAGAAGCATGTCAATCTCATCAAATTAGCTTAAGGGAGGATGTAAAATGCAAATGAACAGCTGTGGTTTGTTTCATGAAGAATGATTCAATGAAGAAGATTCACTTGCACATGTTTCGAGGAAGGGAGCAACTTGTTAGAATTTGCTATGAATGATGGAGAATGCACTCGACTAAATTGGTCCAATGGACAAGATTTGGGCATTTGATATCCAACACTCAAATTACTCCATTTTCAGCGAGTCTTGCTTTTTTGCAAGTCAAAGTTCCACATTTTCCAACAATTTTTTTTTGAAAAACCGACAATTTGGGTTGTCTTAAAATTGGCTAAAACCCCAGGTGTAAAGTTCCACAGACAAAGTTCCTCTCCCATAGGTGAAACTCTAACTTCCAGCATAGTTCCAACCAAATTTAGGGCCAAGGAAAAATAGGGTGGTTTAAATGATGTTTATCCCATGCTGAAGATTTGCATGTCAGGGTTCATTGGCAACCGGGGGGGAGTTAAGTAATACAGTTCTTAGTGAAAAGGAAAACATTCAATTTAATATCACATGGTGGACCCTCTCCTTGGCCCATATTAAATAATATGATATTATATTGATTAACCAATCGCTAAAATGCACTACTCAGATGTGAAAAAAGGTTATAAGCTTGATTTAACTAGGGTTAATGCTATTGAGAAAGTGCAGTGAAGGATTAGGAAAGGAAAAAAAGAGAGGTCATACCTACCAATTACAAATTTCCAATGAAGGATTAGAAAAACGCAAAGATGGATCAAGTGTTATATGCCTGCCCACTAAGTGCTGCTACAACCATAGAAAATAACACAACAGCACTAAAATCAGCTTGTTCTTCCACCAATCTGCTCATTTTCACTTTAGGATATAGTATTCGTCAACGAAGGTGCAAATTCTAACCAATTTGGACAGTTAACTAATGAAGGCTTCTGATTGGTTGTCATGGAAGCCATTACAGCCAAATTGGAGGAACTGCAGCAGCACTAATGCAGCCCCAAATTTTGCCATGAATTTAGAGAAGGGCTAAATTAGTTGGATAGAAGCTTCTATGCTAACAGAATCTGAAGAACGAACGAATTTGAAGAATGAACTTTGTTCGTTCCACAGGCCTTCCCATTGGTTGAGAGGAAAATAGTTGTGACTAATTTTTCGGGTTCACATAGTCTTCTCAACATCTATAAGGTGGTCATTTTTCTTCATTATGAGGAATCAAACGTTCAAATGAGCAGCTGAAGTGGGCAGATTGAAGCAAGGATGCGATCAAAAGATGAAGACGTCTGGGAACACCACTATTTCTGCACAAACAAGTAATTCTTCTACTTTTCCCTCTTTCTCATCTTCATTCTCATTTTCTTTTGTATTCCCAAGAGGTCGATTGTAGTAATTGCATGAGCGAAGATACCAGATTGGCTTAGAAAAGAGAGTTCCCTGGAGATCCAATTTATGCTTTTCTGGGAGAGGTTTTAATGAAGAATGACATAGCACCAGTGGTGAATTAACCCCCCTGTGGCATTCTGTGACAGCCCCAATTGCTTAACCTCATTTTGCAATGTAAATATTCTCATAAAAAAAATTATGGGCTGAGTTATGGGACACGGATTCCAGAGACTGGGGAGGTTGCTTGCCTGGATGGTATGACCTTCCTTGAGGCAGTAAAATCTGAGTTGTTGCGACAGCCATTAAGGGCTGGCTATTGAATGTCTTAAGGGACTGGTTCATGAATTTAATGGAACTGCAAGAAGGTATGCGAAAACCATACCCTCTTGGAGAACAATGCAAGCAAGAAGGATGCAGCAACAAATGAAGTTGACCTTGGCTGCTAGGAAACTACGCTAGAGCACGTGAAGAGGGAATGGGCAATTGAACCGCATTAACCCACTGGTAACAAGAGGAGGACGTGGCTCACTTGCCATTGGTGGACAAGATGTGTTGGCAGTGTCATATGTCAGATGTTATGTAGAGGAGAAGACGGTTCGAAGGAGAGAGGGGAAGAACCACTGTGGATGAGAACAAGGGAGATATAGGCAGAAGGCAATTAAAAAAGAGAGGGTAGCATACACTCAGGAGTTGGCGATCTAGAAGTTCAGGGGAACGCAATGAAAAAGAACACACACACAAATAGGTAGATGAAGGAAGAAGACAACAAAAGGGCAAGCGGGAGCAGCTTGGAAAAAGAAGAAGGCAAAGAGAAAGAACAACAATCAGTTGGCAGGAGAAGCCAGGGAGGAAATCACTTCTAGGTTGGGAAGGAATTGCCTCTCAAGTCCCCAGTAGCCGGAGGGTGGAGATGGTGATTCTCAAAAATTCCCGAAGGGCTAGGGTGGAGGAATTATTCCCGAGAAAATTCTTGGAGTGTTTCTGGATGGCTTCCTTGCTATATGCTTGATTTGTTGTGGTTTTGGATTCCCCAAGTTGGGTGGAACCACAATGTTGGGTTTTGAAGGGTGGAGACAGTGAGTCTTTGGATTCCCTGTGTATCTTATTGCTCACAATTCTGCTGAAGGGTGGAGACGGTGAGTCTTTGGATTCCCTATGCCTTTGTTGATTACAAATTAGTTGGTGGAGACAATGAGTCTTTGGATTCCTTGTGCCTTGTTTATTAAAACTCAGTCGAAGGGTGGAGAGGGCGAGTCTCTAGATTCCCTATGCAACATTGACTACCACTCAGTTGAGGGTGGAGATAGAAGGTGAATCTGGCTTGGAGGTGATAGCTGCAAGAGACAATTGGGTGCAACTATCTACAGTTGGGTGGAGAGTCCTAGTCCCAGACTCGGTTGCCCAAAGACTTAAAGATAAGTACTTCTTGAGTATGCTTCCTGATAGTGAATATGTAATGCATTTTTGTGTTGAAATGATGTTGCTATGCAAATACATGACTGTATTACTTGTATTATGCAATTGATTAACATATTGTGCAAAGTATAAAAGGGCATTGGAAAACCCATAAGAAGCTTAATTTGATTACAATAATACTTAGAAGAGAATTTCTTCTTGTTATAGCATGATGGTTACGTTGATGATAACCTGCATTAACATGGAGGATGTCATAATGTGATACCAATGTTATCAAAACTGAACTGGTGATCGAATCGAAAACCCATGTGGACCGAGAACCGGAAAAAAAAAAAAAACCAGAAAAAATTTTGATTTACCAAAAACACAAAATATTCATATTTTAAAGAAAAAATATATATTCTTGTGCATCCATATGAATCCAAACCATTTATGTACAAATATGCAAAAGTTCTCATTTATATAGCAAGTAATAGTGCATATAACCAAAATAACACTTAGTGCAAAACATAGCTAAACCAAAAAAGCTAAAAACGTCAAGAAACATGCTCTAAAAGGCCTTTTTAGTCCAAAATAACATGATAGCATGATATTGCAGTGTACAATACTATAGCTATAGCCTACAAGTGCTAATTGTCAATGTCATCAGTCATCATCTGAATCATCATCTTGAACATCCTCCTCATCCTCATTTGAAGAATGAGTAGCATCCAAGTTTGCAATGGATTAGGGCTTGATTCCCCTAGCCTTGAAGCTGCTACTAGTGCTTCTGGTATATCTGCCTCAACAACCTGTGGAGGTGGATCCAAGTCCAACCACGAAAGGTCTTCATTGTCAAATGTTGATGCTTGACTTTCCACAACCCATTTTGATGTTGGATCAAAGTCAACCAAGACAAGGTTGCTTGATTCAAGGGTTTTATTCAACAATTGGTTGCACTTCAACCTAAGGTTGTACTGAACAAAAACCGTGTCATTCAACCGATTTTGCTCCAAATGGTTCCTCTTTATAATCTCTTCTTAGTGTGTATACGCTCAAACACACTCCAATTCCGCTCACACCCTGAAGCATTACATGTATGGCTTAATATTCAAATTGCAAATTTTTGCAATTGAGGCCATTCACTACCAAATTGTTGCATTTGCAAATTTTGATAGTTCTTACGTAGGGGATTTTTTGCTTTATTTCTTATAGCCATAGAAATGCCAAAGGTACCGATACTTTCACTGAAATTCAAGAGCTTGTTATGAATCTAATCTTGAGTTTTGGGACCCGGGACCATGTGCTCAATGCATCTATACAATCCCCTAATACCTCTCTATCGGCCTCAAAATTTGTAGTGTAATGGTACCTTCAAAGTTCAGAAAACAAAAACATATTCATGAAGTCAACAAAAGTGAAAAGTTAAAACTTATAAG